>JARFJB010000408.1:1617500-1927500 GCA_036346205.1 Vesta saturnalis | reverse complement strand
AGCTAAAATCGACATTTAAAGGGCAGCTAATAGTAATAGCGTCTTTTCAAAGTAGTTTTCCATGTATGTATATTATTTCCCTTTATCCCTGACCAATCTTCACAAAATAAGGTCAATGCAACAGAAGTCAAGCTCGATATCCAGAAAACTATGATTTCTTGTAACCCATTGTATGGTTGAAAGTATTTGTTGTTATTTATAATACTTTGTGTTCTTGAACATGTTTTATTTTAGCGTGAATCTCGTACAAACCGTTATCATACAAAGTTACCATTAAAGTTTAAAAATACTTTTAAGATTTATTTTTTAAACCCATAGATCGATATTGTGAGTGCGTGTGCGTGCGTACATCCATGCGTGCGAGCGCGTGTATGTGTGCGTATGGATGTATGTTAGTATGCACGATCACTCCGGAACCATAGTATGTACGTACTTCGAATTTTGTATTTTGGCTTGATTTAATTTTTCCTAGAGCTGATTAGATTTTGAGAAAATCTAACGGTCAAAGCTATAAAAATTCTCGTACTTAGATCTTAAATTTATCGATTAGTTATATTCTATGCAACTGTTTGATACTGCACTTAATTTTGACGGGAATAATTATTATTCTGGTATTTAAGTATTTGTTCCAATTCTTCTATCTGAATAACGATCAACTTTATTTATCTCCTGCTATGTTGGAGCATGCGAACAGAGAAATTGATGATATGTTAGAGCAAGGAATTATTAGACCCAGTTCTTCCCCTTGGAATTCTCCAATGGTTTTAGTTAAAAAGAAGTCAGGCGATTTTAGAGTTTGTTTTGATGCTAAGAAATTAAATGCTATTACAAAAAAGATGCTTACTCTTTACCATTTTTAAATGATATTTTAGATAAATTAAGAGATGCTCGTTATTTAACTTCAATTGATTTAAAGAAAGCTTTTTGGCAAATTCCTTTAGACCCGGAGAGTTGTGAAAAAACTGCTTTTACTGTTCCACGTAGAGGATTATTTGAGTATACTGTTATGCCCATGGGACTTACAAACGCACCCAGTACATTACAACGATTTATGGATTCAATTTTAGGTCATGATTTATCTCAATCCGTTTTTGTTTATTTAGACGATATTATTATTTTTTCAAGTACTTTCAAGGAACATGTTACTATTTTAAGAGAAGTTTTTAAAAGGCTTAATGATGCCAAATTAAATATTAATTTAGATAAATGTGAATTTTGTAAACCTCAACTATCATATTTAGGTTTTGTTATTGATAAGAATGGTCTTCACACCGATCCTTCAAAGGTGGAAGCTATTACTAATTTTCCTCAACCACATACTTTTACTGAAGTTAAACGTTTTATTGGAATGTGTTCTTGGTATCGACGTCTTTTTCATGATTTTTCCACTATTTTAGCCCCGATTAACAATTTATTGAAAGGTAGAAAGAAATCCCAGAGAGTTTTATGGAATGACGAAGCGAATGATTCATTTTTAAGAATTAAATCTTTATTAGTTGATGCTCCTATCTTAGCGAGCCCAGATTTTTCTAAAACTTTTTATTTACAGTGTGATGCATATAATTGCGGAGTTGGATGTGTGTTAACACAAGGTGTCGGAGAGTGAAGTTGTTATCGCTTATGGTTCTCGTACTTTAAATAAAGCCGAGCAAAATTATTCAATTACCGAACGTGAGTTGCTTGCAGTTATTTTTGGAATTCAAAAGTTTAGACCTTATATTGAAGGTACCCATTTTAAAGTTATTACAGATCATCATTCACTTATTTGGATTAGTAATTTGAAAAATCCTTCAGGTCGTTTAGCCCGATGGAGTGTTAAACTTCAACAATTTGATTTTGAAGTTATTCATCGTAAAGGTAAATTAAATGTTGTCCCTGATGCACTTTCTAGAGCCCCTTTGGAAGTTAGTTCTCTAGAATTTTCTGTTGTAGATTTAGACGATTGGTATAAGAAAATGTTAGCCAACGTTTCTAAAAATCCTGTATTATTTCCTGATTGGAGAGTTGAAGATCATGAGCTTTACAAATTTATTTCAAATGATTTAAACATCGAATCGAATTTAGTAGAATGGAAGTTAGTTGTTCCAAAATCTTTAAGGAAAGATATTTTACAAAAATTTCATGATGATCCTACATCAGCCCATTTTGGTGTTTTTAGAACTTTTTCAAAAATTAAAGAATTTTATTATTGGCCAAAAATGAAGTCCGATATTTCCAAATATATTAGAAATTGCAATATTTGTAACCGAAGCAAGTTTTCACAATTTAATCATTATGGCTTTATGGGTAAGGAGAAAAATGTCTCTTATCCTTTTCAATGTATTTCAATTGATTTAGTAGGTCCTTTTTCTAGATCGAAGAGTGGTAATACAGTTTTGTTAGTTATTTGTGATTGGTTTACTAAATTTACTTTGATTCACCCTATGCGCAGTGCTACTGCCAAAGGTATTTCTCAATATATTGAAAATTATGTATTTCTAGTTTATGGTGGTCCCCAAATTTGTATGGTGGACAATGGTCCTCAATTAAAAAGTTCACAATTTAAAAATTTAATGAGTTCTTACAAAGTTCAATCCATTTGATTTAATGCAAGTTATCACCCCCAAGCATTGAGTACAATATGTAATCAATTCCCCAAGTAAATTTTGTTGAAAGAGTTAATAAAGTAGTAGGTACTACGATTAGGTCTTATATTAAAGATGATCACAAGGATTGGGATGTTGAAATTCACAAAATTGCCCATGCTATTCGTAACGCTGTTCATGAGTCTACGAAATTTTTACCTTCCTTTTTGGCGTTTGGTCGGACAGTTCCGATTTCTGGAGATTTTTATGGTCGACTAAAGGATTTTAAGGAGGATGATTTAGTTATTAATAACCGTGAACAATTAGTTCAAGATTTAAATGAACTTTCACCCGTTTTTAAAAATGTTAAACAAAATTTGCATGCAGCTTACGAAAGAAATTCAAAATCTTACAATTTGCGACGGCGTCCATTGAAATTAAACGTCGGCGATTTAGTTTGGAAAAAGTATTTTACTTTATCTGATGCGACTAAAAATTATAGTCAAAAGTTAGCTCCGAAATTCATTGAAGCGAAAGTTGTTGAGGTGTTAGGTCCAACTACGTACCGATTGGCCACTCCTTTTGATAATAAACCATTAGGTGTTTTTCATGTTAAAGATTTAAAAACCCATTAGTTCTTAGTTTTTTGTATTCTTTTTAATTATTTTTCTACTTTTGAGATTTTTACATTCTGGTTTTCTTATTTACATTCTTATTATTTTGATAATTTTTCAAAGTAATTTTATTTTTGTGCTAATTTCGCAGATTATTTTATTTTTATATTTTTGTGGCTTTGCAAACCACTTATTTTATTTTTGCTACGTTTGTTAGCACGATGGTTGATATTTATATCCCATCGTGCGATTGATTTGTTTAGCATGATGTTTGATATTTAGATCACATCGTGCGTTTATTTTGCCGATTTTTGGGACATTAGTTTGTAACAACCTTTTTTTGTGGTTGTATTAAAAAATACGTTAATCTAAAATCATTAATTTATTTGGCATAATATTAGAAAAGTTTTAATTATTAATATGTAGAATTGAAAACTGGCAATTTAATTGGCATTTCCTAGAACAAATCTTTTGGGTGTAATATTATATAAATAGTAATAGTTCCCTCTCTTAAAAAAATTGGATTTATATTATGTAACAGCGCAACGCAAGAAAACTTTTACACTTGAGTTATTCTGAAAGCTTTTTGTAATTCAGTTAATGCTGAATGTTAACAGCAATAAGAATGATTTATTAATTAATTTTTTATATTCGTGCCATCAAGAAAATTTTGGTGGTAAGTTATTTTTTTAATTCAGTATAGTTTAAACTAAGCATTTGTTTGTTTTTTTAGGCACGATAATTTATACGTTAATTTGAACGTTAATTTGGTTAATTTGAACGTTAACTTGAATGTTAATTTGAACGTTAATTTGCACGTTAATTTGAACGTAAAATTTACACTTTTCAAGTATGCAATTTTTTAAGTACCTACTTTTTAAGTACGCCCTTTTTTTAATTAATTACCTTGTATACTTAATAATTTTTAATGGCAAGTTTTACTTAAGTACTTATTTTCGCAAGTTTCTCTTCATTCAAATAACAAGAATACAATAAGTTTATTGGATTGAAAATTTCTACAAAGACATAATTGATCGCGTTATTACAAGACTCGCAAGGACGTTGTGAAACGCTATCATTCTAGCTGACCGTTCCTTATCCATATTAAACACTGGAAGCTGTCGTTTGGAAAATTGTTATACAGAGGTATTTATATAGTGGTGAATTTTTTAGTTTTTAAGCTTAGCTTTAAAAAACCTTTTTTTCTTTCCTCTCCTTATTATCCATAAATTTGGTAAATAAATTTAATTGCATATTGTTATTACTAGAAAGCTTTTAAAGTTCATTAAATAGGTTTTGTTATTCCTGTCAAAGATAACATGGTGCCCCGAGAATTCATTTAATTATATTTTATACTTAATACATAATTTTTTATTAATTAGGAATAAGTAAAATAATGAAGCTATTGAAACGCAGGCAGTATTTCAGGTGCGTAAATTGAACCCCCCCCCCTATCTCAATCTACTGATGAGTCAACGGCACTTTATTTTATACTTTAACTTCATTATTGTTATTACCATTTGGCGATAATATAATCAAGTTAGGTTATACATTGGCGCGCGGGCGAGCAGGGACTTTGAAATTTATTACATTGATTCTTATTACTTACTTTGATTTTTATAGCTTGAAATTTATTGTTTTTATTACATTTGTGTTAATATTTTTGTGGGGCCAGAAAAAGGGTTATGCTGTTGTTTCAATGTTAATTATTCCCACTTGTGATTGTTTATATTTTTTGATTTGATTATTTAGTGTTTACAGAATTTTAAGGAGTGTTACGATTTAGGTTACGCTTGGTTTTTTATGTGTTTATATAATGAACTTTATTGAGTGTGTTATATAATATGTTACGATGTCAACTGTAAATTATTTAGTTGATGTTCTTTATAGTGATGAATTATTAATTGAACTACAATTTCGCAATGTAAGTGGAGCAGAACGGTTAATTGTGGAAGAGAAGCGTAAACTCTTAAGACGTCTCTTAAATGCAGAAAAGATCAATCCAAATTTACTTGATTCATACCCAAAGTGCGATATAAATCAAACAGTAGAATTGGAATTATTGAAGGAAAAGTTAAATCATATTCAGTCTTCAATTAAACTTTTTAAACATAAGCCCTCGAAATCAGAATATCTTAGACTACACACACGATTATTACATATTTTGAAACGCTTGAATTATATTACGTTTGATGATGAATTTTTACATTTACATGATCAGTTGTTGACCTTATGTAACGAATCGTTAGAATTAATTGAATCTATAAATGAAAATATTGAATTAAATAATGATGTTTCAAATTTAGATACTTCTAATATTTCGATGTCACAAAATGACCCTGTTAATACTTCAGTTAATATACCTACAGAAGATTTTTCCACGTTAATTAATAATTTGCAAATTTCCAAAGGTTCTGTTCCTGTATATAAATTAAATTTAAAGTTTAATGGTAGTGAGAAAGAAGTTTTTACATTTATTCAAAGATGTGAGGAGCTAATGATTGCTCGAAATATTTCTAGAAAGGAGATGCTTTTATCAGGTGTTGATTTATTTGCAGGGAAAGGTTTAGTTTGGTATAGGGCGGTTAAACCGTTTTTACATACTTGGGATGATCTTATTACTAAATTAAAAAGCGACTTTCTACCGGAAGGACATGACGAAGTTTTGTTAGATGATATTAAAATCGTAAACAGGCTTTTGATGAAATTCCAACCCTTTTATTTCTGAAATGGTTAATTCATTTTCTCAATTAGAGATTCCTCCTTCGGAAGGTGAACAATTAAGGATTATAATGAAAAATTTACAACCTTGGTTTGCTACTCAATTAGCCCTTGTTAGTGTAAATGATATTTTTCATTTAGTAGATTTGTGTAAAAAATTACAACAAGTGAAAGCTCAGAATTCTAAATTCAAATTTAATTCCTATTCAGATTCACAAAGACAATCTGATTATAAGCCTTCTTCGGCGGTGAAACAAAATATTAAACCTAAAGTCCATTTTTCAGGTATTAAACCAAAAAATATGAATTCTACTTTTACTGCAAAAAATTAATACAGCTAAGTCTTCAACAACATGCTTTAAATGTAGACAGTTGGGTCATACCTTTCACACCTGTGATAAGGGTGATGATAGAATCTTTTGTTTTAGATGTGATTATTCCAATGTTACTTTTTCTAATTGTCCGAGGTGTAAATTTTCAAAAAACTTGTAAATGGAAAGTGTTCCGTTAGTCGACACATTTCTTATGATTTTTCAGAGGCTGACAAGCATGTTTTTAACGAGTGGTTGATTACTGTCAAGGAATTTTTTGGAACTTCGAAAAATTGTTCTAAATTTGTTGAGAATAATGATGTTGTTAGACCTTTTATTAATGTTAGGATTTTTAATGAGAATTTTATTGCTTTATTAGATAGTGGAGCTACCGTAACAATTTTAGGTAAGTCTGCTTTGTATTTGATTGATAAATATGATTTAAAATTAAATAGGAATTCGCCTTTTTCATCATTGGTTATTGCTGATGGTTCTTCACAATCCATTTTGGGGAGTGTTGATTTATCTTTGACTATTAATGGTATTACTAAAACTATTTCTGTTATTGTTTCTGAATTTATTACTACTGCAATTACTTTGAGGGTAGATTTTTGTCGTTTATTTGAAATTAAAGCTGATTTTGGTGAAAATTCTTATGTTGCACACTCTGCGGAGACAACTTTTTTCTATGATTAAGAGTGTTGAAGATCTTAATAATAATCAAGTTTTTTGAATTAAATCAAGTTATTGACCTTTTTAAAACCTTATCAACTACAAAGTTGGGTAAGACAAATAAAATTTTTCATTCAATTAATACTGGTGATGCAGTACCAATTAAACAACGTTATTTTCCATTATCTCCTGCTATGTTGGAGCATGCGAACAGAGAAATTGATGATATGTTAGAGCAAGGAATTATTAAACCCAGTTCTTCTCCTTGGAATTCTCCAATGGTTTTAGTTAAGAAGAAGTCAGGTGATTTTAGAGTTTGTTTTGATGCTAAGAAATTAAATTCTGTTACAAAAAAAGATGCTTACCCCTTACCATTTTTAAACGATATTTTGGATAAATTAAGAGATGCTCGGTATTTAACTTCAATTGATTTAAAGAAAGCTTTTTGGCAAATACCTTTAGATGCTGAGAGTTGTGAAAAAACTGCTTTTACTGTTCCACGTAGAGGATTATTTGAGTATACTGTTATGCCCATGGGACTTACAAACGCACCCAGTACATTACACGATTTATGGATTCCATTTTAGGACATGATTTATCTCAATCAGTTTTGTTTACTTAGACGATATTATTATTTTTCAAGTACATTCAAGGAACATGTTGCGATATTAAGAGAAGTTTTAAAAGGCTTTATGATGCCCAATTGAATATTAATTTAGATAAATGTGAATTTTGTAAACCTCGATTATCATATTTAGGTTTTGTTACTGATAAGAATGGTCTTCACCGATCCTTCAAAGGTGGAAGCTATTACTGAATTTCCTCAACCACATACTTTTACAGAAGTTAAACGTTTTATTGGAATGTGTTCTTGGTATCGACGTTTCATTCATGATTTTTCCACTATTTTATCTCCGATTAATAATTTATTGAAAGGTAAGAAGAAATCTCAGAAAGTTTTATGGAATGACGAAGCGAATGATTCATTTTTGAAAATTAAATCTTTATTAGTTAATGCTCCTATTTTAGCGAGCCCTGATTTTTCTAAAACATTTTATTTACAATGTGATGCATCTAATTGTGGAGTTGGATGTGTATTAACACAAGGAGTAGGAGAGGAGGAAGTTGTTATTGCCTATGGTTCTCGTACTTTGAACAAAGCCGAGCGAAATTATTCTATTACAGAACGCGAGTTACTTGCAGTTATTTTTGGTATTCAAAAGTTTAGACCTTATATTGAAGGTACCCATTTTAAAGTTATTACTGATCATCATTCATTGATTTGGCTCAATAATTTAAAAGATCCTTCTGGTAGATTAGCCAGATGGAGTGTTAAACTTCAACAATTTGATTTTGAAGTTATTCATCGTAAAGGTAAATTAAATGTAGTTCCTGATGCACTTTCTAGAGCACCTTTGGAAGTTAGTTCTTTAGAATTTTCTGTTGCCGATTTAGACGATTGGTATAAGAAAATGTTAGCCAACGTTTCTAAAAATCCTGAATTATTTCCTGATTGGAGAGTTGAAGATGATAAACTCTGCAAATTTATTTCTAATGATTTAAACATCGAATCGAATTTAGTGGAATGGAAATTAGTTGTTCCGAAATCTTTAAGGAAAGATATTTTACGAAAATTTCATGATGATCCTACATCGTCACATTTTGGGGTTTTAAAACTTTTCAAAATTAAAGAATTTTATTACTGGCCAAAAATGAAGTCAGCTATTTCGAAATATATTAGGAATTGCAATGTTTGTAACCGAAGCAAGTCTTCACAATTTAATCGTTATGGTTTTATGGGTAAAGAGAAAAATGTTTCTTATCCTTTTCAATGTATTTCTATTGATTTAGTGGGTCCTTTTCCTAGATCGAAGAGTGGAAACACAGTTTTATTAGTTATTTGTGATTGGTTTACTAAATTTACTTTGATTCACCCTATGCGCAATGCTACTGCTAAAAGAATTTGTCAATATATTGAGAATTATGTATTTCTAGTATACGGTGTTCCTCAAATTTGTATGGTGGACAATGGTCCTCAATTTAAAAGTTCACAATTTAAAAATTTAATGAGTTCTTACAAAGTTCAATCCGTTTGGTTTAATGCAAGTTATCATCCACAAGTAAATTTTGTTGAGAGAGTCAATAAAGTAGTAGGTAATGCAATTAGATCTTATATTCAAGATGATCACAAGGATTGGGATGTTGAAATTCACAAAATTGCGCACGCTATTCGTAACGCTGTTCATGAGTCTACGAAATTTTCACCTTCCTTTTTGGCGTTTGGTCGGACAGTTCCTATTTCTGGAGATTTTTATGGTCGACTAAAGGATTTCAAAGAGGATGATTTATTTATTACTAACCGTGAACAATTAGTTCAAGATTTAAATGAACTTTCACCCATTTTTAAACATGTTAAACGAAATTTACATGCAGCTTACGAAAGAAATTCAAAATCTTACAATTTGCGACGTCGTCCGTTGAAATTAAACGTTTGCGATTTGGTTTGGAAAAAGAATTTTACTTTATCTGATGCGACTAAAAATTATAGTCAAAAGTTAGCTCCAAAATTTATTGAAGCAAAAGTTATTGAGGTGGTAGGTCCAACTACGTACCGATTGGCCACCCCTATTGATAATAAACCCTTAGGTGTTTTTCATGTTAAGGATTTAAAACCTCATTAGTTCTTATTTTTTAGTATTCTTTTTAATTATTTTTCTATTTTAGTATTTTTACATTCTGGTTTTCTTATTTATATTTTTTAATTATTTTGATAATTTTTCAAAGTAATTTTATTTTGTGCTTATTTCGCACATTATTTTATTTTATATTGTTGTGGCTTTGCAAACCACTTAATTATTTTTTTTTCATTTGTTAGCATGATTTTTGCTACATTTGTTTAGCACGATGGTTGATGTTTAGATCCCATCGTGTGATTGAATTGCCGACTTTGTGGGACATTAGTTCTCGGGCAGATTATCTTCCTTTATTGGATTTACAATTTGCTATTGTTACAATAGTACAATTGAAGATAACTATTTTGAGTTTACCTCTGATCGTTAATTTGACGTGTAAAACTCATAACCATGGATAAGAAAACTAGTAATGCTTCTATACATTTTTATTTTTTGATTGATTTAATTATTTTATTTTTCCTGATTTGTGTAGTGTTACTATTCTTGGACGGTGCTTGAGGACTTCGGTTCGCCTCGTGTCAACCTCGATTAGTTCACTTCCTGATTATGACGTTTTGGTAGTTTTAGAAGGGGGTTGTTGTGTTCGTAAGAGTGCATCATCTTTCTCTTTGCTATCTCACCTAGATTTCGATTTATTTATAAAATGTGCGTGTTAGTTAGGGTATGTTGAGTCTTGGACGATGACTGTGGAACAACATGAAACCTGAATCTCGTGAAGGGTAGAGTGGCCTCTCTTGTTCTCCACGACGAAGCATCCTGAGCTAATTTGCCATGAAAATAGTCGTTTCTTAGGTTTACCGATTTTGGCTTACTTATCGAACGTGACTGTGGTAGTTGTGTTATGTACCTAGGAGGCTTGGTTTGAGACCACCGGGGTAGGGTAATTGAACCGCTCTCTCTCGACCTCAAATCTCGCGATTATTTATTGTTAGTCCGCAAGGATTTTTTCTATTTTTATACTCTCGAGTAGAGTGGCGTTTAGCCTTGATTTGTTATGAAGTTGCACGATGACCGTTTCCGGGTTCTCTGCCCACTGTCCCTTCAGGTCATGGTAGGTTACGGTTTCCGTTCGTTTTTTACCTTAGAATCAAATTTTTTTACCGGATACTCATTTTGCTCTTCTGATGGTGGTTTGCTTCACTAACCCCACCAGTTAAAGTTTTTACTTTATTTAAGGTTTCGGGTCCTTGATTCTCGACTAGTGGCGTGTGCGGGTGGTAGCGCGTCATTAGCTTTTTTGGTGTTGCGAGGGGTGTTTCCTGACCAACGTCACCACATTTTCCGTACTTCTTCGTACATTTTCTTGTTATTTTTTTAAAATTGCTTATATTTTAATTAGCTTAACATTTTGTATTTTTTTAAATTTTAATAATTTTTTAATTAGCTTAGTGTTTGGAATCTCCGCTTTGGTGATCTCCGAGTCCAAATTTTAGGAGGGGGTGTGTAACAACCTTTTTTTGTGGTTGTATTAAAAAATACGTTAATCTAAAATCATTAATTTATTTGGCATAATATTAGAAAAGTTTTAATTATTAATATGTAGAATTGAAAACTGGCAATTTAATTGGCATTTCTTAGAACAAATCTTTTGGGTGTAATATTATATAAATAGTAATAGTTCCCTCTCTTAAAAAAATTGGATTTATATTATGTAACAGCGCAACGCAAGAAAACTTTTACACTTGAGTTATTCTGAAAGCTTTTTGTAATTCAGTTAATGCTGAATGTTAACAGCAATAAGAATGATTTTTAATTAATTTTTTATATTCGTGCCATCAAGAAAATTTTGGTGGTAAGTTATTTTTTTAATTCAGTATAGTTTAAACTAAGCATTTGTTTGTTTTTTTAGGCACGATAATTTATACGTTAATTTGAACGTTAATTTGGTTAATTTGAACGTTAATTTGAATGTTAATTTGAACGTTAATTTGCACGTTAATTTGAACGTTAATTTACACTTTTCAAGTATGCATTTTTTTTAAGTACTTACTTTTTAAGTACGCCTTTTTTTAATTAATTACCTTGTATACTTAATAATTTTTAATGGCAAGTTTTACTTAAGTACTTATTTTCGCAAGTTTCTCTTCATTCAAATAACAAGAATACAATAAGTTTGTTGGATTGAAAATTTCTACAAAGACATAATTGATCGCGTTATTACAAGACTCGCAAGGACGTTGTGAAACGCTATCATTCTAGCTGACCGTTCCTTATCCATATTAAACACTGGAAGCTGTCGTTTGGAAAATTGTTATACAGAGGTATTTATATAGTGGTGAATTTTTTAGTTTTTAAGCTTAGCTTTAAAAAACCTTTTTTTCTTTCCTCTCCTTATTATCCATAAATTTGGTAAATAAATTTAATTGCATATTGTTATTTTTTGTTATTACTAGAAAGCTTTTAAAGTTCATTAAATAGGTTTTGTTATTCCTGTCAAAGATAACATGGTGCCCGAGAATTCATTTAATTATATTTTATACTTAATACATAATTTTTTATTAATTATGAATAAGTAAAATAATGAAGCTATTGAAACGCAGGCAGTATTTCAGGTGCGTAAATTGAACCCCCCCCCCCTATCTCAATCTACTGATGAGTCAACGGCACTTTATTTTATACTTTAACTTCATTATTGTTATTACCATTTGGCGATAATATAATCAAGTTAGGTCATAAGTTCTCGGGCAGATTATCTTCTTTTATTGGATTTACAATTTGCTATTGTTACAATAGTAAAATTTAAGATAAACATTTTGAGTTTACCTCTGATCGTTTATTTAACGTGTAATCTTTAAACTCTTACCCGTTGATAAGAAAACTAGTAATGCTTGTATACATTTTATTTTTTATTTGATTTAGTTATTTTAGTTTCCCTGAATTTGTTTTCAAAATTATAGCTTTTGGCTATTCCTGATTTGTCTAGTGTTACTCTTCTTGGACGGTCCTTGAGGACTTCGGTTCGCCTCGTGTCAACCTCGATTAGTTCACTTCCCGATTATGACGTTTTGGTAGTTTATGAGGGGGTTTTTGTGTTCGTCAGAGTGCTTCATCTTCTCTTGGCTACTCACCTAGATTTCGATTTATTTACAAACGTGCGTGTTAGTTAGGGGTATGTTTGGTCTTGGACGACGACGACTGTTGAGAAAATTAGAAATACTACTCGGTCTAAACGTTAGTATAATATCACTCATTTTTCACACGAAATATCAATTTTTTTTATTGTGAAATAACGGAACAATTGCCCATTCATCAACCCCACGAAAATGACCATAATAATCTTTAAACGCGAATATCTCAAGAACTAAAAACTTTCATCCAATCTTTTGTATGACAAAATATGTTTGTATGGACACGTAGAATTAAAACTAAAATCAAATAGGTGTTCTATTTAAAAAATCATACTTTTCACGTCCTGCTTTTCTGGCGCACCCTGTATAACTTCAATATTTTAAAAAAATGCACACTTCTTACCTCTACCCCATGGTCCATACAATATTTACACAAATAATTCTAGTTAAGCATAAACTTACTTTACTCTATAGTTGGGACACCCTGTACCTAGGAGGCTTGGTTTGAGATCACCGGGGTATGGTAATGGAACCGCTCTCTTTCGGCCTCAAATCTCGCGATTATTTATTTATGGTTTGTCCGGAAGGATTTTTTTTACACTTGAGTGGAGTGACATTTTGCCATGATTTTTTTAACGTTTCACCGAATACTGTTCCCGGGTTCCCCGTCCACTGTCCCTTCAGGTCATGGTTGGTTCCGTTCTTTTTTACGTTAGCTTCAAATTTTTTTTTCTGGTTTTTTCATTTGTTCTTCTGTGGTTTGCTTCACAAACCCCACCAGCTAAAGTTTTCACTTTATTTTAGGCTTCGGGTCCTTTATCTCGACTAGTGGCGTGTGCGGGTGGTAGCGCGTCAGTAGCCTTTATGTTGTTGCGAGGGGTCTTTCCTGACCAGCATCACCACATTTTCCGTACTTCTTCGTACATTTTCTTTTCATTTTCTTTTACATTTTGCATAGATTTTAATTAGCTTAACATTTTTTATTTTCTTAAATTTTACTAATTTCATTTATTAGCTTAGTGTTTGGAATCTCCGCTTTGGTGATCTCCGAGTCCAAATTTTAGGAGGGGGTGTGTAACAACTGTTTTTCGTGTTGTATAAAATATACCTCAGTTTAAGATCTTTCCTTCATTTAGTTCTAAATACAAGAAAATTTTAATTATTGAGATATAGGTTTGAGGTAGGCAACTTAATTTGCATATCGTCATAGTGTATATTTCTTAAAGGTATATTCCCATAAATTGTTTTCTGAGTTGCGCAACGCATCGTGATTAATTCAAGGCTCAAATCCTTCGGCGCACTAGTACATCATCTGACAAGATCTATTTGCTAAGCATCCATTTTTCACTTCCTATTTAATGTCGAAGCATGAAGCTGCTTCTTTGTGATTTTATCTAAATTTTTGTGAAAGCGCCATCAATTTGGTGGTAAGAGATATTTTTAATACATTTACATAAAATTAAAGCATTTTGTTCTTTTTAGGCGTTTTCTTGATGTTTTCTTTACGTTTTCTTGATGTTTTCTTTACGTTTTCTTGATGGTTTTTTTTCTTTACGTTTTTTTTACGTATTTTTTACCAATTTTTACTTTAATTGTACGTTTATCATTAATTCAATTTACAACGTAATTGAATTTTAAGTACGTATTTGATTTTAGGATTGCAATTTTTTGAATGGATACTTCCATATAATGCAATAAGAAGTGGATTTAATAGTTTTAAGAAGAAAGTTATACGGATTTTTTTAAAGATAAATTCAGTTTGGAGTGTGGCTGATAATATTATGTCAAGATTGCACCATGATGACGTAAGAATGAGTTCATCCTATTAACCTCTCCGTAATCATATTTAGATACCAGAGGTTGTCAAAAAGAAAAGTTTGTGTACAAAAATTTCTAAGGTATTTATGTAGTGTTTTATTTAGTACTTTAAGCATAATTTTAAGACCGTCATTATTTCATCATTACATTAAATATTCAATAAACATAGTCTGTATATTGTTATTTTTTACATTTTTGTAAAGTCGGTTTAATTGTTCCGATGTTTAAAAAAAACAATTTGGAGCTCGAGATAACTTCATTTATTTTTTACATTCTTTATTATTGATGGTAAGTGGTAATTAAGCAAATCATTTTAGTGAATCCACCCTATTAATCTACCGGCATGAGCCAAAGGCACAATTATAAGTGGTGTATGGTTAGCATTTTTTGGAGAATTTATTATTTCATGAACTTTATAACTTACTTATTATTATTTTAAAATTTATTATACGTTACACACATTATTTTATTACAACTTCTATTTTGAAGTCCCACATCCATCATTACTCAATTGTTTCCAAACAGAAGATTTTCGCATGCCTGCTTAATGTAAGTAGAATTCACAAAAATTAACCAAATGCAAGGATTTCCGTAACAACCTTACAAAATAAAATTCAAGAAGACACCATTTTGGTTTTAGGATGCTTGGAGGTGACAAAATAATTTGAATAAATTCGCATAAAGCTTACTACTATTTTAAACACTTCAATGAAAACAACCGCATATTTGTAACACACTATATAGAGATTTTACAACATCTGATTTAAACAATTGCAGTGAAATAATTTTTACTTTACCAGTTGTACACGTACGATTTAGGTTTCAAATCAGCTAACACAGATTCAAAGTGTTTGATTGCTTAACATTAAAAAATTTTCATTCTCACTATTCAAATCCGTGTTAACTAATGTGCAGTTTAGACCATAACATACACTACTGGCCTTTAGTAGCAAAAATCTAAATTTATCGGAAACATACATAATAACACTTGTTCATGCTGTAAGCAATTAATAACTAGTAATTTGTATTTAAACAAAAATTGAATTTATTGTCAATTTCCCAAGCCGAATTGCTCTTTGTTGCGCGTTTTCTGCTCGATTATGGGCATAAAAGAGTAATTTATTGCAAACAGTGAATTCCTGTTATGTTTAGTATTTTTGGATTCAATTATAATAATATACACATAAAGCATACTTCATCAAAATATGTGATATAATAAAATGTAGCGGATAGTTATTTATACCGGGTGATTATTTAATACTGATGAGTGATGACAGTTTAGATTTCCCGCAAAATAAAAAGTTTTAAAAGTTGGTAATTATACATTGTCATTTATTTAAATTCAGTTGTGTATGTAGTATCAAGAGCGACGTTAGGTGAACAAATCGGGGGGGGGGGATAAATCCCCCCAGATGATATGAAAGAAGTATTTGTTCATAACGTATATAGTTTTTTAGTTACGGTAAGCTAGGTATCTCCTTTACCACGCAGTCAATCTGTAAATCACAATAATAGTAATAATAATAATAATAAAAGAACATTCATACGGATTATATTAGGTATAGCTACATATTATTATTGTACTGGAAGAAAAAAATAAAACTAAAAAGTGCTTCTATTCAAAATTAATAAGTTTCTAAATTTAAAGCTTATTTTTTCAAAGAAATTCTAGATTATACACTATACACTACGGTTGTTTATTGAAGAACAATTTCCGATTTCCTGTTTTGATAAATTCTTCGAGAACATCATCTAAAATCAGGGAGTTTGTGATGTCACTTTCAATATTTGCGATAGCTAAAGAGCTGAATCTATCTTGTTCGACGGTAGATCTTAACCAGTTTTTTATTCTCCTCATTGTCGAAAAAGAACTTTCACATGAGTCAGAAGGTATTCGTAACGTTAATGCAAGTTGAATAAATCTGTATGCATTGGGAAATGTTTCTTGTCTGGCAACAGACTACGGGATGTGCTAATATATCCGCCCCGTTTTCCGACACAGTTCTTTATTGATTAAAAAAGTATCTGCGTATTGCTGAATAAATTCCAAACTGCTGTCGAAATTCATTTCCAAAATTTTTTAACAGCTAGTTTTTGACTTTTACTCGAAAATCTTATTTTCATATGGTTTGTGATATAATGCTTTATATGCCGAACACACTTGCGTAAGTACAGAGCCTGTTTTTAATGAGTCCATGTATGCGACACATTTTTGAGTGTTTGGAATGTGCGTTTTACTTTCACAATACTTTGAAAATTTTTTATTCCAATTTGTAAAACCCGTTTTGGTGAAAACTGATTCCGTTTTATCGTCCTTGCCAAAAAGTCGATAACAGAATCAAAATACCGCTTCCATATGTACGTTATATTCAACCCAGCTTTACCGCTTAAAATATTTTGAAGAAAAACTTCATTTTTGTGTCCTAACTTTCGTTGATCGGTACTTTTCTAGAATCAATTATCTTGGTCCTGTTTGTAGAGTACCTAGGTTATCCACAACTTGCAAATCATTTCATTTTACCAGCTCATCATTAGCAGTTTCTTTAGGGAAGGGTTCCGGTTCTACGAAAAGGTGAAACATCATCAGGTACAATTTTGTGTATTCGCATTTGCTTCCGGTTGACGGTGCGGGGTTATCAGAATTGTTTAATAGTGGTGGAGTGGTAAATTTCGGTTGGACTATCGCGATAAAAATTGGGTTTCTTCGGGCGCCAGTCAAGGTAAACGGTGGCAGGGGGATTAAACGGTAAAAGCGGTCCGAGTAGTGTCAGTGAAGACGTCGGTTTACCAGGGTTCCCGAAGATTTACTGCGGTGTGAATTAAAACAGTGACTAATTGTTGTTGAGTAGGGAAATGTACGGTCCCGGTTGTATGAGCAAAAAAAAAGTTTAGTTTGTTCCTGGTGACAGAGTGGGAGACTGTGGTTATATTAGCGGTATAATAAAAGTCGGTTTTAATAGCTGTAGATATGTGAACAGAATAGTACGGCAAAAAAAATAAATAATTTCTCTTGGTCGCGGCAAACAAAAATTAATTTCGTTATCGTGGTTAAATGGGATGAACTAAATTAATATTTCTCGGACAAAAAAATAATACTCATAAAAAAATTGGGTTGTTACGGTGCGAAAAAATCTAAACTTTTCCTCAACAAATAGATAAAGAAACTAAAAATTTATTCCAGTGCTTACGGTGTCAATTAAATATACAAAGAAAACTAAACAAAAATATTTGCTACAGTCGCAAAACTTAAATTGCTGTAAAAAAAATATGTATAAACAAAATCGTGTTCGCCTAAATAGGCTACCAATTAATAAATCGGCTGTACCAAAAAAATAGAGCAATTAACTCTTTTAATCCGTTTGCAACGGTATAGCTAAACTAAATGTTATAATTTAATATCTTAACAAATAAAGCGACCCATGTACAGAACCCAAAAAAATAAAAAAAATAAGGCAAACAAAAAATAAATATAATGGTAATTAACTTTCACAGCCAACAGTCAGTTAAACACGGTTAAAATAAAATGAATAATTCCAGTGATTAAAATCATAAAACGAAAATACCAAATAAAAATGTGCAAACGGCGACAGAAACCTTACATTAATAAATCAAAAATAACGTTCTTATCTGTCCGGACAGAATGTAACAGAAATTAATTAAGGTGATACTGGAGAGAACAAAAAAAAATCCTAATTATAAAATACAATGAAATAGTATGTAACAAAAAATGTATTTCTGCAAATGTTAAATAATTGTAAACAATTAATTGCGTTTCTGTAAATACTTAAAACTAAAGTAATACACATTTATGCAACTAATTGGTAATTTGAACATAATTTTTTAAAGGAATACGTGAATGAAGTGAACAATTATCCTACATAATATTGAAAAGTTCGTGAGATTTTTAGGTTAGTTATTATCAGACTCGTCAAATTAAAGAATTGCATTCAAGGTAATGCTCTTTTAATTGAACTTTATATCAAAATAGCACCAAAATTACAAAATTACAAAATTACAGATAAGTTCAACCATTTGTTGATAGTGTTAATAAAACTCAGGTTTAATTATAATCACTTAAAGCCATTTTTTCTGGAAAGAAAACAGAGCGTACATTATTTATCAAACTTCACATGGGTTTTGCCTTATTAAAGCAAGTAACAAAATACTTACAAATTTCTTATGCAGTGTTGTAAAGGCACGAATACGTGTTGATAAAATCTAACTCAAGTATAATATACACTAATAATGTTCACTAATTTACTACGAAATATCTTAACACTATATACTAGCATTGCAATAAGTCAATTATCACGATTTTCTGGAGAAAACACCCAAAAATCACAGCAAAACACGTAGATTCCTATGAAACACCAACACAAGTTGTCAAGGTGTGACGTACTTAAAAATGCTTAATTGTCTTATAAAGTTTGTTACCCGTTGGCAATATAAAATCACAATTCAGGTTAAAATGAAACACCGGTATTTGTCGAATCAGAGAGTCACAAGCACGGAAATTGAGACAGTACTGGTATTCAGCTGCACCGAAAGAACAATGACACCTGATAGAGACGCGACACACCACCCCTTCTCCTTTCTTTGAGTTTGCTGTTCGCCACCCGTTTTTTTCTGATTTCTGCTGAGGTATGACGCCGATTTAGTTTTGATTAAAGCATCTGGAAATTTAAAATTAGAGTTGAATGTTACCTCAATAAATTACACGTACATTATATTTTTACGTGAAAAACCCTGAAATATTTTTGGGGAGCTAAATTGTAGTTTGGGAGGGCTTAGCCCCCCAAGCCCTCCTTTAATTTCGCCTATGTGTAGTATCAGTCTCTAAATTAATAATTTATTTAACGTTGATAATACAGAATGGAAAAGTAAATGTAGAACAAGAAGAACAAATTAACGATGGCACTCATGTCAAAGAAGAACGAACAAAGTAACTAAAAATATTTAACCGCCTATTCAATATTGTCAAGAAAACTAGAATCGTACGTGCGAAATTCAAACTGTTACCAGTACTATAGAACCACGTGGTATTATAAACCTGTACTTTTTTAAGGGATATGAAACTGGAAGCTGTCACGATTATTCATAGCAGTACAGGATGTTTTGCGTTAAATCGTTCACTTCTAAATAAATGCACAAGTGTTATAAACACTTCAATAGCAACGGATTTCTTCATTATTTAGTGATTTATGGCGTGCTGCCATCACTACGCTTTAAACCCAGTCCCGTGTAACGTCTCCAGTTCAATGTAAGAGGGGACGTAAGATCCTCCTCCAGGATAATAGGAGAGTGGTCTTGGACGTAAGCCTCTCCTCCTGGCTAAGTGGGGACTAGGCTTTGAAGCTCAACCAATGGGAGATGAGATCTGCTATGCAATCGGATATGTGGCTTAGAATGTAAGCCCCTCCCCATATCCAGTGGGAGGTAAGGTCCTCTACTAACTGGAAAGTGTAATTAAAGCACCTACATAGTTGACCGCCATGTTGAATCCTCTAATCCTTCGGCTATTTCTTCGTGGATCCTCACATTTCTTCAATTACCTCCACCTTGGCCCCTCAACCTCTTCGACTAAAGAATCCGGTTACTTCTTTTTTGATCTTCACATGCCTTTTATGTGGTCCCTCAACCTCTTCGGCTGCTGATTCCGACTACATCTAGCAGGTGATGTAGCCTCTTCCACGTGATGCTTGCAGTTGGAGACTATTCCACTTGTTGGATCCTTTTGCAGGTGTTGGACATTCTTGTAGGTGATGAATCCCTTGCAGGTTTGGAGTCTCTTGTAACAAATGGATCCTCCTACAGATCCTGGAGCCTCTTTCAGGTGTTGGATGCTCTCGAAGACCCTTGCAGTGTTGGAGCTTCTTGTACGTGATGAATACCATAGCATATTTAAAGCGCCTTGCATCAGATGGATCCTCTTGCAGATGTTAGAGCACCTTTCAGGTGTTGGATGCCTTGTTGTAGCTTATTCCAGGTGTTGGAATCTCTTAGACGTCATGTATCCTTTTGCAGGTATTATTTCGAGGTGTTGGGCACCCTTTCAAGTGAGAATATTGTACAGGTGCTGGATCCTGCAGCATGTGTATACTGTTTTGTTCGTTATGCAAAACACTTTCTATTCTATTCTCTAGTTCAGTATTCTTTTTTTCAATTACAGTATTAATAATAATGCAGGAGTAGCTTAACAACTACTTATATGACATGGGGTCAAATTTGACATTATACACGATGCAAATACTTATAGTTAATTAGGAAGTTGATATAGACGACATAACTCTTTATGTTAATAGTTTATGTACTATCAAAATTATTTTATGATGGAAATATAGCCTTGAAACCTGAAATGTAAACTTTGTCTGTACATCCAATACGCTGAAGAGATTTCCATAAAGAAAGCAACCTGAAAGAAGTTAGAGGAAGCAGAAGACGACGGAGAAAAAGACTCCAGTACCTACAAGCGGCTCTAGCACCTGTAAAAGGCTAACACCTGGAAGTATCGCCTGTAAAAGCATTCAGCACCTGCAAGATAATGGAACACTTGGAAGAACCCCCAGAACATGCAAAAGTATTCAGCACCTGCAAGAGGATTTTTCACCCGCAAGACACTTGCAAGCATCACCTGAGGGATGCCCCAACACCTGCAATCATCACCAAAAGAGGATCCAAAACCTGCAAGTAGTAGCCGGTTGAGGGACCAAGTTAGAGGAAGTAGAAGACATGTAAAGATCAAGGTAGGAGTAACTGAAGAGGTGGAGGATCCAACATGACAGTGAGCCAGGCAAGAGATTCTATTACACTTTTCCATGGGTAGGAAATCATCTCTGCCATTTCCCGGTGGTCCTATGGGCTGGGACTATGCCTCCCAGTGGCTAGGAGGACCTCATCTCCCATTGATTCAGCTTCAAGTGCACGTTTCCCAATGACCTGGAGGCGCGCTTTACGTCACATGGGGCTAGGCTTATAGTGGAGTGGCGGGGGACGATCCAGGTGTCTTCTTACCTACTTGCGTATTATACTCAAAAACAAACTTTAATAACAAAGACTTTAATGAAAAATGTTAGCAGACTACCCCATTTAGATTTATTGTTAAACAAAAATGCTTAAAATCTTTTATTTGCACACTTTTAAATTTCCTGATGATTAACTATAGAATACAGTAATAAAGTGTACTGATTTACGAATAATATTAGATACAAGGGAATCACTTTTGACATTTATATAAAACGTGAAAAAGCAAATTCTAAAATTTTATGGAGATGACACAATAATCTGTATATAGTAAAGAAATCTAATTAATCTTTCAACTTCTTGCTACATGTTGTCTCCTTTAAGTAATACGAAATTTAATATATGGGTTGCATCCATAATTTTAATTTAATCACACATAGAATTATATAAAATTGTATGAAGAAAAATCTCCAAATAATTAGGTCTTTTTGTAAACATGTTGTGAAGATATTTAGGACTATTAGGTTTATTTTGTACCTCATCATATGTGTAACACGTCGCTCGAGTCGTGTAGAAGGGTTTTTTTTGTAAGTATATAAGTACACCTATGGAACTGCCTTTGCCAGTCTTTATGTGTGAAGGAGCCAAACATCGTTACAAGTTCTACCCGATGTGTACATTCACATGAGAGCATATGATATATTTTTAAATGAATTTCAGTAAATCAAAATATTTTTATAAAAAGAATAAAGGCGAAACTACATAAAATATTACAGAAATTGTAATTGAATGGTTTCCGTATCATTCAGTATTCGTCACCTTGGATTTCAATCCGCCTAAATACTAATTAACCAATTACACAGCTCTGGCCACCAAATCGGAAAAGATTTGCATCATCCATCCAAATTGCGTTCCCACAGGTACTATTTTTGTCATAAGTAGTGTCCCAGCATAGGTGTAGGCAACCAACATCCCACTTAGCCGATACGTAAAAATGTTTACCAAACAAAATAGCTTCTAAATCGTATAAAGTATTTAAATTTATAAAAGAAACAACAAACAATATCTTTATCACAATTACATGTTTTTAATAACCGGTGAAAGTAGTATATTTATGTAACACAATACAGAATCTTTGTATAACTTGTCGAATTTACTTAAGTAAAGTAAGCAATATTTATTTCTACAAAAATATTTATATTATGACTAACAAATTAAGTTTAAGTGCTTAAATATTTAGGTATTTTGAGATTACATAAAGATAAATAGACTACTTACGCAATTAATGTAATATATACATTAGAACATTAACAATTCAAGAAGTTAATCAAGATATTAATCAATTAATGCGTTAGTGATTACATTCGCTAATGTGCTATCAAGATTCGCATACAGATGTTGGGAAAGACAAATAAGCGTTGAAACATTGTAAAGAATACAAAATATAAATTAATGTTTAGGTTCAATAAATTAAACTGAATTTTAAATACCTAAGGCAAAGAAAATATGGACATAATAGTAAGAATTCTAAGCTAACAATGTAGTTATTGTAGTTTTTACCACAATAAAGACATAAATCTCTCCAGTTGACCTTGGCACTCTACCTTTACACATTACTGGTACGCTAGGATTGACTGCATCCCTTCTCCATGCCAACTTTTTCGAATGCATCGGCGAAGTGAGATGTTGGTTACCTACACGTATGCTGGGACATTACCTATGACCAAAATAGTACCTCTGTATGACTAGACGATACTCTTTTGATAGTGAACCTTAAAGTAACGTATATAAAATCCAAACTCTTGAATAATTAAAAATGTGGATACATTTATATCATTACCACATGCTGTTAGTTTGCCTGCGTTTGTAGTTTTTCCATTATTGGTATGTGGAAGACATAAAAATTACCTTACATATGTGGTCTACAGTTTGTTTATTTGTACGTTGAAGACAAATGAAAATTATCGTATCTTACCTTACGTTCATATTATGGAACTTACATTCATATATGGTCTACAGTCCGTTTGTTTGTGCGTTATTGGCAAATTGAAATTATCGTATGTTTATCTTATGAACGGGAAATGAATTTCTCATACTACAGTGCATTTTAAGACGAAGTTATATTCATTTTGAGTACATGTAAGTAATACGTATACTTTTGTGCAAAGTACTTTTCAAGTAAGTAAAAAAAACAGTTAGTGTTATTTTGATACGGTTATAAACAGCTGGTTTCTGTTTCTAAGATAAAAACATTTGAGTTCATAACCTACAATAACCGTAATATCTGTTGACATAAGTCAATACACGTTTTATTATTAAATACAGCGTTGATCGTATTACATTTTGAATTTTAAGTAAATATAGATTACAAGCTTATGTAGTTGTGTTGAATTAGTAATGTTAGAATCGTAAATCTTTACGAGAAGTATCGTTATAGTTATTTTATGCTGATACTAATCACACATTTGGCTTTATTAAATACACATGTAAACACAGTTGTTTAGTGTTTATTCAGCTTAACTACATTAGTAAGGTACAACTTTCGCAATTTTTGTTGTATTTTAATTATTAAACCTATAAATTGAGTGGCGTCCAATAAAACAAATGCACTACAGGTTACACCTACGGATACATCTCTACCTCCCTCACGACCTGTTCAAAAAGTGTTCTCAATTACAGTAATTTCATAAGTTTGTACCTGACTGAGCTATACCGTGGTGCAATTTACCTTTTTAATATAATAATCAAAACTCTAATTTTGTATTTGTTATAACTGCTAGAATTTAAATTCACCGAAGGTGTACCATTCAACGTAACAATTTTATACTTAATATAATTCTACATGATGCAATTTCGAGTCCATTTAACAAAATTCACCAAAATTTAAAATAACGAAAACGACTATTATTTACAAGGAAGCTAATTAATTCACAATCAAATTAGTAAAAGAGAGCCCACTAATTAAAGGCACCAATACGTAAATCACATCTTAATTTTAAATTTCCGTCTAAACTTGACAAACAAAAAAAATCTTTATTTCGGTTTCAAAATTACGAATCTAAATGCATTCACCATTTGTAAAAATTTCGAATATTTTCCAATTACGCAAAAGACAAAATAAAAACGTTACAATCGAAAAGCTTCCCAAATATCTATGCGTTATCAAATTCAGTTGCATGAACTTATACTACATTTCAGAAGTCCGGTACTACAGAATAACATAATTTCGAAATCAACGGCAACTATTTGATAAAATCACGACTACTATAAATTGTTCAAGAAATTGGTATCTTCGTATACTAGGCTCAATAAAAAAATCTACAATAAAATTTTCTTGAACGTTTTTCCACAGCGTTTAGTCGTCATCCAGTTTGAATACGATATGGATAACCATCAATACCTTTGAACGTTCTACGTGTGGATGTTTCACTGGTGTTTAACTAATACACAGTTCGTCGAAGACTTTAAAACTTGCTGAAGAACACGTTATTCATTATGGTTGGTACAAACTGTTCTTCGACGACTTGAAGAATTCTTGAGCTGACAACACACTACCAGTGCGACAAAATTTATCAACAGTTGCTAACATTAGGATTTTACTGGGCGCAGCTCTATTAAGTTGCCCTCGATATTTTTCAAAAACTTGTTTCAAATTTGAGCCATTCACTTACGTAAGAATCGAAATAATATTCTACTGTAAATACCTTTTCCTTAGTTGTCAGAACCGTTTTTGGAACGATTTTAACACTTGCGTAATATTATTATGACAGCCACCAAGCCAAACATAACAAACAGACATCGCCAAAGTCATTCCATGGCCATTCATATTTGTTTACTGCTTATTTTCGCTAATACCTTATTTTATTAAAAGAACTATTAAAAAAAATATTTTTATGTAACGACAATTATGAGTAAATATTTGAAAATTATAATTTTAAATATATCCCGACTCCGTTCGTAAATAAAAATAGTTTACTATTTAAATCTTTAATAAAGTTCAATTTCAAACCTGCGTTCTTACCTTACAATAAAGAAACAAAATTATACTCTCGTTTAAAATAAAAAATTTACAAATAATGTTATACGAAGACTATTTACCAAATTGCATGCAAAAATTGAAAGTTAGTGTATATTGGAACTTCTTTACAGAAGTTAAAAAATCGATTCACCCAACATAAATTAGACCTAAGAGTAAAACCTCGATTCATAATGACTCAGACTTACTAATAGGGCGAAAAGGTCAGGCGATTGGGAGACCTGCAGAACATCCATCACTAAAAACAACAAAGAACTGAGACTTCGGAGAGTACTAGGCTGTACAGTCTGGAAAATAAACCCAGTGATCCAAGTAATATCTAGCTAGACAGTGGTGCATACACGAAATCGAAACAGAGACTATTATCGAATTGTTTAGGGTACACATTCCTGGTTTGAAACTACTTTTAAATCAATCACCTAACGAGCTACAAACCGGGCACTTGGATGCCATGAGTTATAGGGCATACCAATTTGATAGACTAATAGCTGAAAGGGTGATTACTTTGATAGAATTAAGTGCACAATCACCCATTGAAGGCATACAAATCATCGGGACCTGACACATTATTCCCAGCGATTCTGCAGGAGGGCCGAGAATTCCCAATTACTACACTATGTTTATTTTAAGAGCCAGACTATCAATGAAGATGGAGAGTCGCTAGAGTAGTCTTTACTCCAAATACAGGATGAGCCGGCTACTCTCAGGCAATGGCATATCGTCCCATTTCTCTTACGTCATTCGTACTTAAGGTAAAGGAAAAACTCCTCAATAAACACATTATGTAGGGATTATTAGTAACTAATCCACTACACCAGTCCAATTTCCCTGTAGAGTACGTCTGTCAATAGAGGCAGTTCTCCATTACCTCATAAGACAAGTTGAGAATACCTTACAGCACAAAGAGATCCTGCCAGGGGCATTCTTGGACATAAAAGGAGCCTTTGATAATACGTCAATTAGCTCCATTACCTTGGACCTGAGAAGTCGGAGCCTAGAGGAAACCTGCTGCAGGTGGATCAAATGCATGCTAAGGAATCTAATGATGCATGGAATAATGCTGGAAGAGACTTAAGTGTCCCGGTGGCAGGCGGATGTTTGCAAGGAGGGGTCTATCGCCCCTGGTGTGGAGGAGCATCGTCATGGTCGGGGTACTGAAAAAACTCGACAGCGAAGGGCATATGTCTCTAGCCTATACAGATGAGCTGGTCATCTTAGCAGATGGAAAATTTGTAAACACAGTAAGGGAGCTTATGCAAACCATCCTGAATGTAACCTTAAAATTGTCTCAAAAGGAAGGCTTAAAAATTAGTCCTCAAAAAAAACAATAGGAAACAAAGGAAAATAGAGTACCTAGCCTGTCTTCTTGTTGGCGAGAAACGTATCAATTTGCCTGTGGAAGTAAAACACTTGGAGAGGTCGTTATTCACTCCGAGCTTACTTGGAACCACCACATTGATAGAGACATCAAAAAGCGGTAATGGTATTATGGTCAAAAGCCAGCCAGGAAACAATAAAACTAAAACTATGCAAGGTACAGAGACTTTCCTATCTAGGAATCACGGGTAAACGCCTACGGCCGCAATGAAATCTCTGCTGAGCGTTTCTGTCCTTCAATTTATTCGAGAAGAGGTGTAAGAAAAGCCAGGAAATTCCTGGGGAAGGCCTCGTCTGGTACACTGACGGATCAAAAATCAAACGGGAGAATCACAACCTCGCTTGGAAAGTACGCTACCGCATTTCAAACGGAGATATATGCGATATGGTATGTGCGGGGGAAAATAAAGGAATTCACTACATACCTAGGCACATCTATATACCATGATACAGCCAGGCAGCTTTAAAACCTCTATCGAGCCATAGTGCGTCATCACAACCGGAGTAGGAATGCTACGGAGAACTCAACGGCCTGGCTGGAAGTAGCAACGTAACCCTGCTATAGGTTCCAGGCCATTATGGAGTCGAAAGAAACGAAAAAGCGGACGAACTCGCTAGACAGGGGACATTAAAACTGATCAGAACCTGTTCTAGGAGTAACTCGAAACGCTGTCCGCAGATACATCAAAAAATAGGAATTCCTGGGTTAATAGACCAGGATTAACACAAAGCTTTCATGGAAAGTCTTTTCTTAAAAAGATCATCAAAACTACTATGGTTAAGTATACAGGACTCTAACGGGAGCATTAACAGTACAAACGTCTGTTAATGTTCATCTTGTGAGAATAGGAAAATTAAGAGGGACCCTTCACTGCAGATTCTGCAGTGAATAACCTGAAACAGTTATACACCGCTGTGCAACTGTCAGGTTGCCTAAGAAAAGAAAGCGGATTTTCGGATATCCACGAATGGAGCCGAAAGATCTCAGAACACTTCCTGCGGGATATGCTACATGGACTAAACATAACAGACTGGGTGTGAGACCAACCAGGGAGAACACAATAAGCCCGAATGGCTGCAGTGTCTTCGTAACAACAAAAGTCCTGGCAGAAAGGAAAAAACCTACAAGTACAGCTTTGGCAAAACATATACATGAGTCTAAACACGATTTTAATTATAATGCCAAATTTCTAGATATTGACTGTAACTACAAAGAATGTCTTGAATGGCGTTTTGATTATCAAAACAATATTCAAGACGCATGATCAGAACGATGTTATCTAACCCAAAACCCAAAATCACTCTAGAAGGTCAAAGATACCAGATTACATGTGTTCCATATGGGGACAGTAAATATAATACCACAACCTCATCTTTAGCACGATCGACATCGCACAATATCTACTTCGAGGAGACCAGAAGGATAGCATAAGTGGAACATCCAACCATAATAAAAGAAGATATAGAAATCGAAAAACGCCTTAACAGCCTAACACCCAAGATGATGCGCCGAGACTTCCTAATACATGGCAATTTGTACTAAATAAAACATGTCAACCAATAACACACAGTAGAGCTCTTATGGAATTCAGAGAAAAACTAGCAAAATATATATTATAGACAAATTGGCGCATTTTTTTTTTAAATGGTGGAGTCAGTACTGAAAATTGTGGAATATAGTCAAGATAATCCACGCTAAATCGTTCAGGAAGGTCTTTATGACAAGAAAGTCACTATGCGGTGTCGTTTCACAGCTAATTCTATCATTGTACCATACTTTTTTGAGGACACTTAGAATGGAGAGGATCTGTTACTGTTACTGTTGTTGATACATACAAATATTACTTGATTATACCATTTCACGGATACAAAACGAGTACGAAGGGATTGAAAAAGCATTATTTTTATACAGAATGAAGCACTTCCGCATATTTACCGACCAGTTAAAGCAATGTTAACTGCTGTTTTTCAAGATCGTGTTATAGGTAGACATTCGGTAATGGCCTCCAAGATAGCCTGATCTGAACCCAGCAGATTACTGGCTGTGGGGTGATTTAAAAAAAATTGATATTTACAATACGACCAACAACGCTGGATGAATTATAATACTCTATTAGGGAGCACGCTGCAGCAATTCAATCAGAAATGCTGAATAATGCTGTGTACATATCGAACATTTGCTTTAACTACTGTCGCAGAAAACAAATCCAATTAAAAAATAAGAGATATATCCCTTACTTAGCATTATTGTTATATAATTGCGAATATTATTACTCTATTTAATACAGACGTAAATCAGAAAGCGTCAGTTTTCAAACATTTCTACATTACTAATTCAATTTTAATTCAATTTGCAAGTACTTCTCATAAACGCTTACAAGCATTTTCTAACATCTATATTAGGTACATAATTCATTTGGTTGCTTGCTTTGAACTAATTAATTAAAATTAAACTTTCGTGTATATCGACCTTTTGCTTTTACAAAAGAACGCGAAGGATTAAATTTTGTAACACTTCAGATGCATGTAGTTAGTAATTTCGATGTCTAAAACAGAAATTCCCAAAAACAGTTAAGTAATTCATTTTAGCGTTACAGTGTTAAACATATATATATATATATATATATATATATATATATATATATATATATATATATATATATATATATGATAGATAGATATTTCAGTATGCCTTAACTTCCGAATTGTAATCGATAATAATAGCATAAGCTTTAATAAGAATATTGCAACTTTTAAAAAATTAATTAATCGGATATTTCACCTAATTCCAGAAAATATTTATTTATTATTGCACTACTAGTTTCAAATGCTAAGCATTCATTTTCAAGTGCTTTTTATAACCGATTTAAAAACTAAATATTTGAAATCTATCAAATAAACAGATATTATGATTATAAATAACAGAGGGTGGTAGGGTAGGTAACGGTAACAGTATGTAAAATTAAACATAAACAATAAAGGACTAAACTAAATCTAATAATATGGTTGTAGTATTGCCGGAATCTGAGTTCATCAATTTGGTTTTATCAAATTTGGTAATATAAATCGCCTCAAAAATGTCTAGATGGCATGGGTTTGATACTTTTTTTAATAATTTCATTTTATTAATGTCTATGTAATGTCCATAATTCAGTAGATGTTCAGCCACGCTAGATTTTGAAGGTTCATTGTTTCTGAAAGCCCGGAAATGTTCTTTAAATCGTGTTTGTAAATTTCTAGACGTTCTTCCAAAATATGTACAATCACAACCATCTTGACATGAAATTTTATATATACCTGAATTTTGTAAATCTGGAATGATGTCTTTAGGGTTTCCTAACAAAAATTGCAAAGTATTTTCATTATTAAAAACGACACTAATATTGTTTCTTTTACAGCACTTCTGTATTGAGTTCGTAACTGATTTAAAAAACGGTAAACTAAAACGGATAACAGGGTCTAAATTTGAAACTAAGGTCGTAAGAGTTTTTCTTTGCCGAACTCTTTCATGTTTCTGAATAACTGCACGAATAGTTTTTAGAATATCCATTAATTTCACCTAACTTCAGAATGTAGTTATATTCTTTTTTATAGTTTTCTTGATTTAAAGGTAAAGAAACTAAGCGATGTGCCATAGAATGGAACGCGGCCATTTTATGCTGATAGCAGTGGTATGAATTTGAAGTTATATATCTACCTGTAAAGGTAGATTTTCTATAAATATCGAAAATTAATTTGTTATCTATTCTTTCTACCATTACGTCCAAGAAAGGAAGATGGTTGTCGATTTCTACTTCATATGTAAATCTTATAATGGAAATTGTGAGTTTAACATTTCCAAAGTTCTTATGATGTAGCGTTGATTAACTATAGCAAAATATCATCTACATATCTCACCCAAATTCGTGGAAAAGTCAGTTGAGTTTCTTTTAGATGTATTTCAAAATAACAAAGAAACAACTCCGATATAAATGGGGAGAGAGCATTACCCATAGCTGTGCCTTCATGTTGGACGTAAAAATTATTTCTAAAACTAAAAATATTTTGTTTCATACACATATCAGTGAGTTCTATGTACATCTTAATTTTATTAGGTTCTACATCATTTGAAACCAACCACTTTCTTAGTAATGACATGGTATATTCTATAGGAACATCTAGGAAAAGAGAAACTATATCAAAGGATACCATCTTTTCATTGCGTTTCAAAGAAATATCAGAAACGCGCTCGTAAATTCTATACAATTTCTAACTGATAGACCATTAGGTGGAGTTAACATAGAAAATTCTCTAACTAGCCATTTAGAAATTTTTTCGGTTGTCATTAATATTAAAGCAATTGGTCTCATTTTAACACCTGGTTTGTGGGTTTTAGCTAACAATGTAATCTTGGAACTTGTGGATTGCTGTGTTTAAGTTTTTACGAAGTTCAGTTGTCAAAATGGTTTTATAGTTTTTAAAACAACTTCTACTTTATAGAGCATTGAAGGTAAAGGATTTTTGTTAAATATTTGATAAGGACCGTCTTCATAGCTTATTGACTCTCTGATCGTATTCTAGTTCCAAAATTACCACGTTGTTGCTATTTATCTGCTTTTATTACATATACATATTTTGTTTTTAATTTTCTTAATGGTATCATATATATTTTTAAGGACTTTTTGGTGCACGGTATAACTTTTAGATGTACTTATAGTCTCATATCAGTTTGTTAATTTTCTATTAGCAGCATGGTCACCTAATGACTTCATCATTTCAGTTCAGAATGTACATGTGCAATCCAACGAGTTAACAGACGTTTTTAATGGAGAAATAGAAAATTTTAAACCATTGTTAAGTAAATCCAACTCATCTTTATCAATAAGTACACGAAGACTGAATTTATTACAAAGTTGTCAATTGGCTAGGTCTAATACTGAATGTTCTACAAATTCACCATATTTTTGCTCTGATAATAATTTTTAAATTTTGTATTCAAAATATTTTCTTTTTGATAATTTAATATCACTACTTTCTTCTTAGTAAAACTGAACTTCAAACATATAATTTACACTTAAAGTTGCATCGTTTATATGCAATGAATAAAATTCCTCAGAAGATTTGTTTAACCTTTTAGACATATAAACGAAGTAATTGGTACAAAAATTATCAAAAGAAAAATATTTTGAATACAAAATTTAAAAATTATTATCAGAGCAAAAAATATGGTGAATTTGTAGAACATTCACGTATTAGACCTAGGCCAATTGACAACTTTGTAATAAATCAGTCTTCGTGTACTTTTGATAAAGATGAGTTGGATTTACTTAACAATGGTTTAAAATTTTCTATTTCTCCATTAAAACGCCTGTTAACTCGTTGGTTGCACATGTACATTCTGCAACTGAAATGATGAAGTCATTAGGTGACCATGCTGCTAATAGAAAATTACACAAACTGCATATGAGACTATAAGTACATCTAAAAAGTTATACCGTGCACCAAAAACCTTAAAAATATATATGATACCATTAAGAAAATTAAAACAAAATGTATATGTAATAAAAGCAGATAAAAGCAACAACGTGGTAATTTTGGACAAACTAGAATACGATCAGAGAGTCAATAAGCTAATTGAAGACGGTCCTTATCAAATTTTAACAAAAATCCTTTACCTTCAATGCTCTATAAAGTAGAAGTTGTTTTAAAAACTATAAAACCATTTTGACAACTGAACTTCGTAAAAACTTAAACACAGCAATCCACAAGTTCCAAGATTACATTGTTAGCTAAAACCCACAAACCAGGTGTTAAAATGAGACCAATTGCTTCTAATATTAATGCACCAACCGAAAAATTTCTAAATGGCTAGTTAGAGAATTTTCTATGTTAACTCCACCTAATGGTCTATCAGTTAGAAATTGTATAGAATTTACGAAGCGCGTTTCTGATATTTCTTTGAAACGCAATGAAAAGATGGTATTTTTTGATATAGTTTCTCTTTTTCCTAGTGTTCCTATAGAATATACCATGTCATTACTAAGAAAGTGGTTGGTTTCAAATGATGTAGAACCTAATAAAATTAAGATGTACATAGAACTCACTGATATGTGTATGAAACAAAATATTTTTAGTTTTAGAAATAATTTTTACGTCCAACATGAAGGCACAGCTATGCCATTTATATCGGAGTTGTTTCTTTGTTATTTTGAAATACATCTAAAAGAAACTCAACTGACTTTTCCACGAATTTGGGTGAGATATGTAGATGATATTTTGCTATAGTTAATCAACGCTACATCATAAGAACTTTGGAAATGTTAAACTCACAATTTCCATCTATAAGATTTACATATGAAGTAGAAATCGACAACCATCTTCCTTTCTTGGACGTAATGGTAGAAAGAATAGATAACAAATTAATTTTCGATATTTATAGAAAATCTACCTTTACAGGTAGATATATAACTTCAAATTCATACCACTGCTATCAGCATAAAATGGCCGCGTTCCATTCTATGGCACATCGCTTAGTTTCTTTACCTTTAAATCAAGAAAACTATAAAAAAAGAATATAACTACATTCTGAAGTTAGGTGAAATTAATGGATATTCTAAAAAAACTATTCGTGCAGTTATTCAGAAACATGAAAGAGTTCGGCAAAGAAAAACTCTTACGACCTTAGTTTCAAATTTAGACCCTGTTATCCGTTTTAGTTTACCGTTTTTTAAATCAGTTACGAACTCAATACAGAAGTGCTGTAAAAGAAACAATATTAGTGTCGTTTTTAAAAATGAAAATACTTTGCAATTTTTGTTAGGAAACCCTAAAGACATCATTCCAGATTTACAAAATTCAGGTATATATAAAATTTCATGTCAAGATGGTTGTGATTGTACATATTTTGGAAGAACGTCTAGAAATTTACAAACACGATTTAAAGAACATTTCCGGGCTTTCAGAAACAAGAACCTTCAAAATCTAGCGTGGCTGAACATCTACTGAATTATGGACATTACATAGACATTAATAAAATGAAATTATTAAAAAGTATCAAACCCATGCCATCTAGACATTTTTGAGGCGATTTATATTACCAAATTTGATAAAACCAAATTGATGAACTCAGATTCCGGCAATACTACAACCATATTATTAGATTTAGTTTAGTCCTTTATTGTTTATGTTTAATTTTACATACTGTTACCGTTACCTACCCTACCACCCTCTGTTATTTATAATCATAATATCTGTTTATTTGATAGATTTCAAATATTTAGTTTTTAAATCGGTTATAAAAAGCACTTGAAAATGAATGCTTAGCATTTGAAACTAGTAGTGCAATAATAAATAAATATTTTCTGGAATTAGGTGAAATATCCGATTAATTAATTTTTTAAAAGTATATTAGAATTTCAGAAGTTGCTCAATTTTTCCTTTTTATATTGCAACTATTTACTAAACATTCAATATAATAAATATTTACAACTGAAAACGTTGACAATAAATTATTGATAAAAATAAGTAAAGGTAACTTTTTTGTTTATTACTCATGATAAGCAACTTGTAACAAACTTCAGGCTGAGTAATTTTATTGCTCTTTGGTAATATATATTTTCATTTACAAGTTGTGTGTATTTTGGCTATAGTATTATGCGAGCGAACTACGTTTTTAGATTGTAATATGATGTTCACTTCAAAAGTTTTCAGATTTTCAAATATCTTTATAGAAAACGAATGGTAAATTCAATAAAAAGTTTGTCTGAATTGTATGTGATGAAGGAGGATCACAAGGTTTCCTTTCTCAGATTTTCCCTTAAACTAAATTGCATATAGACGAAGCCACAATATTTGATTTTCATCACTCGTTTTCTTATAGGATATTATTACACTTGTGTTCTAACTTTTAGACAACATCAAAATAAACCTGCCAGAATGGAATTTATATTTTCTTTGCCTTAAAATTATTTATAAGGGACAACTTTGCTGTATACACTTTAATATACAATATGTTTCATTATTTCAAGTAAATATTATTTCTATACCCTCTCGGTTTTGTTCCTTTGTCACTTGAACCTAGAAAATTGTGCATTGTGACATTTCTATTTTATAGAAATTAATTTTTGTGGTGATTTCTATTATTAACTTTCTTTTACTTCCTCATAAATCGATATAGCTTAAATTTGGTAATAACCATTTTAAGGTAGTGTAATGATCCAGCGAATACTTTACATAAAAATCCTAACCTAGTAAATAATTCCTATCAAACCTTATTTCCTAGTTATTTCCACAACTGTATTATCATTATTTATAAATGTTAACAGTTGTCCATTCCACTCTTTAGAATTCTGTTATAAATACCCGACCACCTCGCATGTAACTTCACTTATTTGTACCCTCTAACTCTTAACTTTGCACTTTTACTTTTATACCAGACCTACCACACTTACACCAGTATCCTTAATTAAATATCCAAAACCTGCCACCCCTTTACACCCATCAATCATCCGGAACTTATCTTCCTACTCCTTAATCCAATATCATTATAACCACCCTTTTTGGAGTTACGCTTGTGTAAAACGCTCTTGGCTGCTATATGGCTGGTACATAAACGTGCCTAGAGTACGTGGCAGTTAGTTTGCTGGAGGTTACGCTCCGTATAGCTAAATATTTCGACGCGCCAGAATACCCCCACACTTTGGCAGGAAGAGGTGTTATAATTCAAACCAACTTCTTGGCTGTAATTTTTACCAAGAAGGGCTTTTGAATTATTTCCAAACGACGTAGTTATTTCGACGGAGGTTCTACCCCGAAAATCTAACTACGTCTACTTAAACCAGCCCCTTGAAACCTAAACCACCCCTTTAATCGTTGCCGGTACTTATGCTTCGAATTCGATATCCCTGTCCTTAATGACATTCCAGAAACCTCGATCAATACTCCTAATAATCATATGAACCTTCTCGTGCCCTCTAATCCCTTAATTACCTCCTCTCAATCCAACACTACCCCATCATAATTGTAGCTAAAACCGATATTCCCTTTCCCTACGATACCGGTCCAGAAGACTCACATTCTCTAAGGCACACATAAGTGATGTACCAATCATACATACACGCACAATTACCATATAAATTTACAGTATCACTCGTGGAGGGCGACACGAGCACGTGGAAGTAAGTCTACCAGTGGCGTCCCTAGCACCTTTAGAAACGGGGCAAACCAGAATTACTTTTGTTTTATTATTTGTTATTTTATTATTTAACCAGAATATTTTAAGTCTGTTTAGTTTGTTACGTAGAGTTTAGTTTATTTTATGACCATTCATATAATGAATGGTCCAGTTTAATTAGTTAGTTATTCACAAAATATTGGCTTCGTTTCATTCCAACCGTAAGGGGCGCAAAAACAAGGGCCACCGATGATACATTTGATTTATAGGCCAGTTGTGTGGTTAGCATTTTACATTTTCAAAATGACGTTATTCCGGTGCAATTAAATTTAATTTAATTAATACCAAATTCGAATTAAAAATTAGGAGAATTGGTTCGCGCATTGTTACGAACAATTCCGCGCAAAAAATATGCCTACTTTACTCCGGTGTGGGATACCTCCCATTGACAATTCTGCCGTCGCCATTTCACCATTGCTGCTTCGCCTCCACCATATTACCTACCATATTACCGCATCCTTCACCGTATGAAATTTCACTGCAGTTATTTCGCTTTACGCTTTCACTCCGTCGACATTTCGACGTCAGCCATTTCGCCGTCGATGTGTTTTGAGTAATTATTACTTCACGAAGGTTATTCTTTTAGTTATTTAAGTGATTCTTGTCTATAGGTTCAGTACTTTCAAAGATGTTTACAATTTCTCAAACACATTCATACTATTATAATACTTCTATTCTATTTACTGGTTTTTTCTTCTTTCCTACGGGTCCGTCTACCGAACTGGTTCCGGAGACACTGCAGCCTATAAGGCTTATTGTGCTCTCCCTAGTGGTTTGAACCGTGATCTTAATACCATGAAGTAAAGCGCATAGGTCACTCGCGGACTGTGTCTTTAAATTTTCCGGTTCTATTTGTGGATACCCGAAAATCCGCTGTGTGTTCGCAGCCAGCGGGTCACAATCACACAAAATGTGACTGGCTATTTCTGGTTCCTCACCCAGAATCTACGTAAGGGGTCTGCATCAAATTTCTTAATCTTCCTTAAATGCTCTTTAACAGGTGCATTTGCTGGCCGGTAAGGATCTTAAGGTGTGTACTGCTTAGCGTAAGCAGTTCTACAGTGGTTCTTTTTTTGTGCAAGGTCCATTTACAAATGCCTCGCTAGGTGTTAATCCTGGTCTGTTTATCCAGTATGTTAGATGTTGATCGCATATTCATTTGCTGATATACTCTCAATGCAGGTTCGGGGCCATAATAGTGTCCCGCTGATCCCTGTCTTGTGAGTTGATCTGACCTTACGTTTCCTTCGATCCCACAATTTCCAGGGACACAGAGCAGAATTACCGTGTTCCGCAATGCCAGGCTATTGAGTTCTTCGTAACATTCCCAGACCAGTCTAGATGAGGCCTTAAAGCTTGATAGAGCCGCCTTACTATGAGATAGAACACAGATACACCTTCCACTGTAGGCTTTTCTATTATTTTCCCACACATATTGAAGTATCGCGTGTATTTCCGTTTGGAGCAGGACGTACCTGCCAAGAGGGATCGTAAGATCTTGCCTTGACTTCACGCCAGGTATGCCCGCTCCAGCACCCGTTTCAGTTTTGAACCGTCCATGTACCAGATTAGATTACCAGGAGGAAATTTGTGTCCCTGTTCATTCCACTCTGTTAGAACTTGAATTATTACCTCGAGGAGTGTAGCAGCAAGATGTTTTGACGTCACATGGTCCTTTCTCATATCAAATATGGGGCCCCCAATACTGTCAATTAACCTGGTATGCTCTGTGTCTGTATGTAAATTGTACTGTGAATTTTGAAATCTATATAGTCCCAATCTAGCCTCCCCCCCTAATCACCTGATCAAGAGTAGGGAGGTTTACTAGAGCGTTCATTGCAGCGGTAGCCTTTGTATCTGGCCTAATTTTAGTTTGGCTGTTTCCTGTTGCACCTTTGGCCACTACTCTAACGTCGTATAAGTTCTGGTCGGTCTGACTACCCTAGTATATAGCCAGTGTACGATACTTTGTCTCAGACTCGATTATTTGTCATAGGTACGTGTAAATATCGCAAGGGTAATTTCCACTTTTCTGATAACTCTTTTAATGTGTTGGTTCCAGATAAGCCTGGAGCTCCCAAATACTTTATCTCTGCCAACATATTTATTACTTCGCCGCCAATGAGAGGGCCTAGGTCCTCTATATTCCTTCTATGCGTAAAAGGCACAATGGAGATTTCTTTGGGATTGGCCTTTCCCTCTCTGTCTACCTAATTACATTCAGAGCCATTAGCAGCCCGTCCATGACAAGGTTCCACAGTAAGGGACATAAAACTCCTCCCTGCTACCCGGGCTGCCAGAGTCTCATTCAATGGCGACGTGTACACCACACTGCCGCTTAACATTCAGTCTATCCACTTTCTGCACGTTTCCTCCAGTCCTAGGTTTCTCATGGCTGTAGAAATAGAGTCCAGGAATGCCCACAAAGGAATCTCCTTGTTTTACAGCGTTCCTTCTACTCTCTTAATCAGGTGGTTGAGTGTTGTTTCTGTTGATAAACTTGCTCTGAAGACAACTGGTCTCGGTAGAATGGTCGGGGTATTAGAACAACGTCCCTGATATGCCTGTCGAATAGTTTTTCTATTGTCTTGAGTACTAATTGGTCTACAACCCTGTGCCTGAGAATAATTGGCCCGACCAGACTTAAGTTTAAAACCACCCTCGATAGTATCCATATTCTCGAAAGGTATTTCATAGCCAGGCTGGCTCAGAATCTTTCAAATTATTGTGAGCAGATGGTGCGATCTCCTCTGCAACATGGCTGGAATAATTTCATCCATTTCCAGTGATGTATATGGATCAAACGAGTTTAACGCACATTTGATTTTGTTAAATGTAATCGCTTTCCTGGCCATTACCCAGCCCGCCCTTGATGCTATGTTTCCAGAGTCATCATGCCATTGGCTTTTCCAGTCAATTTGTGATTGATGTATTACATCCGAGCATGGGAAGTGTACCCAAAGTAGTTCGGTCATGGTGTCCTTTCCAGTCTTCTAACAGATTACTTATCGAGAACTGAGTATCCTTAGAGAGTATCTTCTGGAGTCTTTTCTACCTCCTCACAGTGCCTTCTTCGTGACGCTCTTTTAGCTCTTCTCAGTGCTTTATTGTACTCAGTTAGGAGTGTTTTATACTCATCCCAGTTACCTGATGCGTTTGCGCAATTATGTAGTTTTCTAGTGTTTGCCCTCATTTCCGTGGGTTCTTGAGTCCACCAAGGGACTTTCCTATTGGAAACCCTCACGACTGGGGGACGGTTTCCCTTATATGTAGAGATCGTGACTGTTTTTAACAAACTTACATGAGAAATATCTAATGGTATATCAATTACCTCCTTACTTCGCCTTGTTACGAAGGTAGGTTTGTTCTATTCAATATGTCTAAATTATATGCCATTGTGAACACTTTCGTTTAAACGCCTGGGTATTGACGCTCAAGTTGAGTTCTGACAGTTCATTCCTCTGGTGTGTCTGGTATCCACACCAGTACGTTGGGTCGTTTCGAGAGATCTTTAGCCTTGACAACAGTGAGGTCTGCCCCTCCCAAGGTTTCTCCATACTTTCCAACGCCAGTTCCTGTAATTTTGGTTGGCACACGTGATCCATATGATACCCCCCGTGTACCTACTTCCCTCAAACTGTGGAAGGCGCACGGGTCCAAGGTGTCTCGTCTACGACCTCCCCCACTTTATTCATGATCATATCCGCTTGCGTCTGATCTAGTAGAATATCAGGATGGCGTCCGTCTACCACCCCCATTTCTTGGGCTGCCTCACTGGAAGATCCAGTCTGTACATGGCTCCTGGGTTTTTTAGAGGTTTGCTTCTGAGAAGAGGGAGTAGAGCAGTCTGAGTGGGGTTCCTTAGCTCCCCCGCTATTCTTTTCCTACCCCTTTTCCATTTTCTTCTTCTGAGTTGGCTTGTCTTTGATCCAAGTCCAGTCTTGACTTTTTTTGCTTTCATGAGCCTTTTCTCCTGTGCCCCGGAAAGCTTCTTTATCTGCAGTCCCAGGTTAGCAGCCGAAGTCCTAATGTCTGATGAGCTACAGATTGGTCAGGCAAGTCTGATCCCTTCGCGTGAGGATGTACTTCTTAGGATCCACCTCAGAACTCTCTACGTCTAAAACAGTCGTGTCTGTTAAAGGCCCACGGGTATGGGGGAAATAAAGGTCACTACTCCAGGAGCTCCCTGCTGACGTGTAAGGCTAAATACAACGGGGGTGCGCCCGGTTGCGCTAGGAACTGATGAAACCTTCAGTTATGCCATGCAACACACTATGCATCTCACTATACTTGTGAGATTAGTGGAGTATTTTATAGTGTTGCACCTGCACCCCATTCAGGCGGTTAAACTCAGACCACCTCCACTGCCTGCATAACCTTACCTATCCACGCTCTGCTAGAGTCGCTGAAGTACAGACAATGGTTACGGCACGGAGATGAGTGGTGCTCATTATTCTCCAGCTTTCACACCCTGGGATTGCCACACTCGTATGTGCTTTAAAATGCACACTTCCGGGTGCGAGTAGGAAAACATTAGAAAAGGTCGTCCAGCAGTAGTTGAAAGCCTGATGAGAACAAGATATGAAGTAAGTATGCTTTGATACATAAGTACAAAGCAGGGGAATCCACTATAGATTAGTAGAAACAAGTGTACTTCCGCCTAGGGGGACATGGGGTTTACAAACCCTATCCTCGCTAGCAGCAAGGCTCTGCGCCTGCCAAATTCACTGGTTTTCCGTCCACCCCCGCATCCCTCGGGCTTGGTCACCATCTTGGAATTTGGGTTTTTATTGATGTTTACTATTCTTGGTTCAAGTTTTCGGCTTGAACCCCCGTACCGTATACGGTTTTAATCTAGCATAGGTCACAATGGTATCGTTTGTTTCCGTGCAATTCTTTTAACCACGACACGACAGCCAGTCTAGATCTATCGCAAGAGAGTGCCCGGTCTTGGTTGTCAATGTAAGCTGCTTCCAGCTGTTTGCAATCATATTCGCACACTCTAGGGTAAGAGAAAAGATAGTAGTTAGGCCTGACATCATGCTTAAGCAGAATGCTTAATGCAGGGGATGTAACAAAGAGATGGAGCAAGTGAGCTCTGACAGGGAAAGAAGGGAGGTGCAACTTCAGAGACTCGTTGAAGAATAAGCTGCACAGCTTAGGATTACTTAGGATTTTCAACCTTATCCCAGCAAGATGCTGGGTCCCATTCAGGTTAGGTCTGCGAAACCACATTGAAGTGCTACGAGAGGCTGTTCATGAGCGACGAGCCCCTTCATTTTGGTGTTGACCCATTTGTGCCTTACGCTCATCTAACAGGTCATCCTCCACTCGCCAATTGGAGGCGCTCTGGTAGAAAGTCACTCTCCGTTTAACTGACCCGCTGCGCCTTATTTTACGTGCTTCTAGTGGCTATTTAACGAGTCGCAAGCACTTATTCAGCGCTAACCTTGCGTCCCTTACGATCGTTCACAAGGTCACTCTCCTATCGCTACCTGGGGATGCGCGTCGTAGGGACTTCAATCCCCTGTTCTTTTTTGTTCCAAAAATAGGGATATTCTTTCTAATTTTTACTTCATATCACTAGGGAATACAAATTAATGTAAGCAATGTATACCAAAACAGTTATTTTACTTATGCTATTGTCCCATTTGTAGTGGTATGCAATACCACGGGACACAACAATGTAATGTAAATTTGGGGTATTTATTTTTGTATTAATTACATGTTTCATTACAACGTTATTCGTTGAATGAAATATTAATATTAATGTAAATATAGAGATAAGGAATGTGATTTTATACAATTAATAGGTTATTAGATACCTAATAGGAAGCAGTGTGCGAACATGATATCAATGTTTGCTATTCAAATACGAGACACCCGTAAAATATTAAACATCAAGGACTGTTACCGAGTAGTCACAATTTTTATCGATAAATTTTAGTTCCAAAAGTGCAATTTAACCATAATAGATTCGTTTGCAAGATACTCTCAGCATACTTTATTGTGCAAGTATTACCCTTTTAAACAAACTTCGATATTTCTTTTCTCACCACAGCTATCCTAATCGTATTGTCTGAGACCAGGACAAAGAGTTCTTTAATAATACCTTTAAAGAATATTACAAACTTCTTAATATAGAATTGCATTTTACTACCGTAAACAACCCAAGTTCTAACTCGCCCATCGAAAGGTTACATTCGACGTATTACATACGAAAAAACGAGATAATCCCCTTTATCGACCAAATTTACTAAAAAAACATAACAAAGGAAAAGGAAGCACTTGAACAACGAAACCAAGATAAGGAAGATTCACCAAAAACAGATGAAAACGTAGTTTTTATAAAGAAAAACAAACCGGGAAAAACGTATCCCCTACATTCAGATAACAAAAATTAACAAGGTAAGAAAATACTGAAAAAGTCAAATACATACGATACAGACTATGTATACTTCGGAGAAAGGTTAGAATCTATAAAAATATTAATTCCAATTACCGTCACCTTCGAACCAAAAATGTTTAACAATATTCTCCTAAAACGTCAATACAATCAACTAAAGCAAGAAATAGTCTTGACTGAACATTCTTTAGAAAAGCTTACGCATTTTAAAGTAAAGCGAGATATAGTAAATTTTCTTGGAAAGGCCGTTAAATTTGTGACAGAAAATCTAGACGGTGTCAACTCACAAAATATTAATAAAAATATAGAGACCCTTTTTAATAATCAAAAATGTTTAACCTCTACAATATCGGAATATCATTTGCAAAATATTTTACTGATCGTAATGAAAATGATTTAATAAAACTAAATAATTTTCAAAAAGAAACAATTAATGACATCAGATCGGTCACAAAATTAATAGATGTTAGCCAACTAATTAACCTTCAGTTGACTGATGTTAGAAAATATCACGATGAAATTCAAATTTTACAAAAAAACGATTAGCTTAACCCGTCTAGGCATTCAAACATTGAACTACTAACTTTTTTACAATTAACAAATTTACAATTTACAAATTCACAATATTTTGACAAAAATGTATACTGTAGAACACCTAATATTTTTAAGTAACACACATTTTTCTAAGTTATAGATCAATCACAATTTACATTTTTTTTATTATGTGTGTAAATACATAAAAAGGTTATCTCGAATGGGATTGGAAGCCACGACCTCATGTTATTAAGAAATTGACTCTAACCAACTGAGCTACCGAGAGATACGTTAACTGGATGTTGAGTTAAATTGTCATCTATACAGTTAGTATTTATGCTTTTGCTAAGTGATCCCGCAATGTCGCTAAGGTTTGACATCTAATAAGTACATAACTGATGTAACTTTTTAATTTTAATATTAGTAGTGACATATGAAAAGTTTTAATTATAAATTTTTGTATTCAATGTGAAATGGTAACTGTATCCATGACAATTACTCCACAACCAGTTAACGTATAATAGTATATTACGTAACGTGTATTGTAAGAAGCATTTTAGGCACGAAAGGAAAAGTTCCATGAGTGCGTAAAGTGCTTTACAATACGTGTTAAGTACTATACTTTACCTACGGCCTACTACTTCTTGTATTAATAATGTTATTATTATTAATACTTTAACATCAACAATAAAATATTTTTAATAATTTTAGTGTATAACATTTAATTACATACTATTAGTTATTATAATTCAAGTATCAAACGGTAACGGTTTTTTGCTTTTAACGAAAGGTTTACATTATTAGCTGGTTGTAAATTTTCATTTTCAGTTTCATCACTATTACTTGTACTTGCTATAGCAGATGCTATTTTATATGAATTGTTTGTTTGATTATTTAGGGAATTATCCACATAGCCTTCAGCTACGGTCAATGACTGCCTTCCGGTGTGTCTTTTTAAGTCTAATAGATCGCCACCCGCGTCAACAAGAATAGTCGCAGACGAGTGCATTTTCCGTTCACACAGTTTAGAAAAAAAGGTAATTCTGTAGCCTCATTTACTGCAGAGCGAAGGTTAATATATTCTTCACGTTGGGGTAAAAAGTATTCTGATACCACAAAAGAACGTTGTCGATTAGTTTTTGAATCAGGAATTTTAATAACTAGATTTTTTCCTGTATCTTGAACATGCGATGGTTTTATATTATGTAATTCTTGTTTTGTACAGGCACCATCTATACCAATTATAAGAACAATCTAAAAGAAAATTAAAATTTATATATCTGTCAGTAAATAAATATTTATCATCTGATGCATTTCTAGGAAATTGTTAACGTTAAATCCGTCAGATTTTCTTTCAAGTAGGGTTTGTAATTTGAAATAGCTCGCAATGCTTATATTATGATTTATATTAATTGTGGTCTTCAATATACAGTAAAAACACCAAAGTGAAGAAGGCTTCATATTATTTCACAAATCTTGGACATATGCTATCATAACATACTGGGAAAATCAGTTCACGTCGTTTTTCAACCTCCAATCCATGAATTTTTGATACATTTTTTTTGTACCGTCTCTCAGATATCGCCGGAAATAAGTTGTCTTTGGCTATTTCTGCGATTTCAGTAATATTGGGTGGAGTTAAGTCTATTTCACTGTCACACGACATTTTTTTAATTGAACAGAACTTTATACACACAAAAACAGTTCTTGATGTTCGTTCGCAAATCTCTATCGCTATCGCGGCCTACTTAATTTTTATGGTTTGACGGCTTATATCATATTATGTATGTTTACTATTATAATACATCCAGATAGCTAAAAGAAGCGGGTTGAAGGAAAAGGTACGAATAATTATATAATTCCAAATAATCTATATGCAATTTTACATCTAATAAATGTTATGTACCATTTATACATTGAACAAAATTCAACATCTAATAATAAATTTTTATAAAATGGCAACGTCTATTGACAGCTAAGTGGTTGCTAGCGAAGCTGTGAGATTTATTTTACAGCTGTTCGTTTTCTTTTACCGTGCGTTATGGACATCTTACATTGATTGGTTACTGTGTGTTTTATTACAGTAATGGTCGTAGATAAATACATATAAAATTTAATTAGAAATGAAATTCTAATCTCTTGAAGCTCAGTTGGTATATATATATATATATATATATATATATATATATATATATATATATATATATATATATATATATATATATATATATATATATATATATATATATATATATATATATATACAGGGTCCTCCAATAGTGCGTGGACGAAGCTTTATGAGTTTATACAATATCGTTTTCAAAATTATTTATTCCAGGATGGTGTGGATCTTTCGGGTTACAATTAGAAAATATTTTCGTAAAATTACTACTCGTATACAGGGTATTACAACACAAAGTTATATTTTTTAAATGGAACATACCGTATATTATTATAAATTTGGATTCCTGGTTAATTTTAAGGGCACTTTATTCACTATATGAGGTATCTTAAACGCGCAATTTAGGCGCTGCATTCAATTTTTGAAAATTTAGAGGTTGAAAAGAAAAATTGTAACAACCGTATTGAGAAATGTGTAACACTAAAATTTTAATGGTTGATTAGTCATAGACTGTGCTACATAAAATCGTAAAATAGTAATATTATCTTGTTTAATTTTCGAGATATCGTAATGCAAAGTTTAAGGTTTTCAATCATAGATAACTTGATTTTTCTAAATGTAAAGGTATACATTGTGTTACATTGATAGATAGGAAATTTAATTACAATTTTTTGATATAACATCGTTGGTATTTATTTTTGCCGTTTTTGATAATCCAGCTTTTTACTAAATTTGTCGATTTTCGTAGGTTTACATATGTATGTATAATTGTTTAAATCACATCAAGCTATGAAAACAAAAGAATATTAGAAACAAAATTCAGCAATAGTATCTGTTTTTCATTTCGCGTGTATGTTCAAACGTAACTGAGGGAATTACTTTATTGCAGTGTAAATGTTTGACGCTTAACTTTACGAACATCATATACGTAATACGTTTATTTAAGAATTATAATGAGTAATTTTTGCAAAATGAATTAGTTGATATGATATTTGTGCTTGGAGACTCAAACAAAAATTGTTTATTGGCCCGTTGAATCTACGGGCAGCGTTATCCTGATCGAAGATAATTTTAATAACTTTAAAGATACTACACCTTCATGTCAACAACATGATGTTATATACAGGATACCTTGCGGAGATTGCTATAAATGTTATATTGGACGTACATCGCAAAAACTAAAATATAGATTAACCCAACACAAAAGTGACTGTAAGTTAAAACCTAAATCGTGTGCTTTCGCAGTTCACTTATTAGGTTAAATTATGAAAATACAAACATTTTAGCTAAATACAGTAATCTCAAAAGAAGAACATTTTTAGAAATGTGTTATTTGCGTAATATCAATTTTATTAATTTTATAATTGACACAGCAAATTGAAATACTAATTATAATTTTTTGTTAAACTTTTATAATAAATTTCACATGCAATATTTAAATAATAATTTTAATTGACTTTCTCAGATAGTAAATTTAATATTATCTATTAGGCATATACAATGTTTGTTATGATCTAAGTCTGTATTTGAGATATGTGATATTAATTATTGTATTTTAAGTGTGTGACAATAACTTATTATGTCAGTTGTAAGTTTTCTTGTTTATAACTTCACTTATATGTAGGTTGATGTACCTTCTTTGTTTATGGTTTTTAACTGTAATACAATTCTAGAACCTTGATGAAGCAAGCAAAAAGTTGCAAAATATTGGCATTGTAAAAAGAAGATTGGTTTTTTATTTATATCTCTTAATTTACTGAGTACCTGAGTAAATTAATTTAGTTATATTGTAATTGCGGTCCGAACAAGTTCGTGCCTAAGGCAACCCGCTCGGCTTACTGGACGGAAAGTATCGTGTTTAAGTTTGTTTACTTAAACAATGGCATTAACATTTATTGTAATGTTTATAGAACCGTTTAACTCGCATACATATGTAATAATATACCTCTTTTGATATTATTTCAATCCGATAATCTTGGCACTGAAATAAAGCGTTTTTAATCAGATCTTGCAACACGTACCTGATGCTTCAAAAGGTTCCTAACAAATTTACTTACAGATAATAATAATAATGGCAATATTAATTTTTATTTAAAACAAATGTTAACCATCTTCCAATTATCAGTTAAAAACGATCTTTACGGTACCGTAGAATAGAAGAAGGGCACAATTAAAGCATTTTTGCAGTTCGTGACTGTTGGTGCTGACCATTTATCTTGTATTCACAATTGAATCTACGAATCCACTAAGATTGGAGAAGGCACAATTGAAGCATTTTTGCAGTTCGTGACCGTTGGTATCTACCATTTATCTTCAATTCATAATTGGATCTACAAAATCCCACGAGAAGATATTGAGCAGAATTAAAACCAAAACTGTTGCTGTCAGAATCGTTCTTAACAACGAAACAAGGAACGAGGAAAGTCCTCTGAAGACTACTATCAAAAGCGTTGAGTACTTTCTATTTTCCGCATACTTATTTAAGAATTGTAAATTTTAAATACGAATTTTTATTCAAAACGTTTTAAGTATGTGTCAAATTGTAATAATTCTAAGGTAAATAACATAGAATACTTGTCTATATTATTAGAAAATATGTCTTTAGCCAGTAATACTTTCGTAAATAACACTCCTACAATTACAGCTGCAAGATCTATTGCAGACTTTTTGCCAATAATTACAGGAGAATGTAGTCAGTTAGAAAGCTTTATTAATAGATGTGATTAATTTCATAATAATTACGGTATAACCGCAGATAATAATTTAAACGATTTTACTTTTAATGTTATTTGTTCTAAATTAAGAAACGAAGTTTTCGATTATGTAATGTGTCGCCCAGATTTAAGTACCTGGCCTTTGATACGTACAGCTTTAAGACGACACTACGGTGATCGTGTCGACAGATAAACTTTAACTCGCGAATTTTTATATATCCAAAAGTACAGAAACGAAAATATTTTAGATCTATTAAATAAAGTTAGACAAATGAAATCACTTTTAGAAGTTAAAATTATTTCAGAAACTAATATTTCAAATGACCGTAAAGCATTATTGATAGAACAAAATGAAGAAAACGCCCTTGACGTTCTACTTGCAAACGTAGATGATAAGTTAAGATTATTGTTAGATATAAGTAAAACCACTTCACTAACTGAAGCCAGTGACGTAGTTACACGATATTTTATAACGAAACAGTACATACTAACATAGAAAACCCCGTACTCAAAATATCCTCTACTAAAAAACCAATTAACTCCTACAAAAACCAAATAATCATTTCACACTATACGGGAAAGACAAAATCTAACAATGAAAAAATTTTCTACAAAAACCGCATATTTTGGCAATTATCAAACCAACAAGTCAATCAAAATGACTGGACAAACCTAATACGAGAATATTTAAAACCAAAAATCACCTATTGTTTACTTTTTAGAACGACAAACTAAAAATGCCCTTTATAAATTTTATGAATAAAAACTTTAGAAACAGCTCATTTTCCCTAGTAATATCTAACAAACAATTAACGGACGTTATAGACGAAACGGAAATACTACAAAAAATTAAGTACTACCACGAAACAAAAACTACACACCGCGGTATAAACGGGAACTTAACAGCACTCAAAAGACATTACTATTGGTCAGAAATGGACAAAGACGTGACTAACTTTTAAATTACCTAATCTTAAGAACTGATCAAAATTCAGATGTGTTTATAACTTTTCTTTATTGAAAAATTAAATTTGACAATTCATTAAAAAACAAAGTCAGTCTAAAATATATAAGTAATCACTGGTATAATGAACAATCTCAACACTCTCCCTCAGTGATTGCTTTCAAGCCTAATGTTGAAATAATTCGACTAAAAAGTAGTTTGCCCAAAGGTTTCGTAAACAGATCGGCAATGTTTTCATTTGTGGTTACGTAATTTAAAATTACTTGCTTCTCCACTATCTTTTCTCTCACAAAATGGTAATGTATATCAATATGTTTGCTTCTTTGATGCACGACAGGATTCGTAGAAATATGAATAGCAGATTGATTATCACAGAATAAAAAGGACCGAAAACTATTTGATTTTAATTCTTTAAAATGTTCATCATCCACATAAGTTGTCTGCAGGCTAGTGACAAAGCCATGTACTCAGCTTCAGTTGAAGAAACAGCTACACTTTGTTGTTTTTTCACAGCCCAAGTTACAACAGCATTTCCATAAAGACCTACATAACCACTAATAGATCTTCGATCGTCTAACAAATTTCCGTAAGAGGCGTCGCTATAAACTTTGAGATTACACTGGTCATCCTTTCTGTATATCAAAGTTTTGTCTATTGTTCCTTTCAAGTATCTAAATATATGATTTACCATATTGGCGTGTATTTCTGTCGGATCTTGACAAAACTGCGACATCATGTTAACAGCAAAAGCTATATCCGGTCTAGTCCCTGTTGCCAGATAAAGTAAACTTCCAATTTTCGATTGATATATATCTTTGTCCGTTTTTTTTTCATTTAATTTTGTCTTTGAGGTTTTGCACCGTTATCCATTGGGGTTGGTGCACCTTTGCAGTTTAAAAATTATACTTTTCTAAAATTTTGACCAAATACTGTTTTTGACTTAATGAAATGCTAATGTCGTTTAACCACTTAATTTGAAAGGATAAAATAAATGATGGGGTTCCTAAAATTGTAGATTTAAAATTTTCAGATATAACATTTTCAAGTTGTTTCATTTTTCCTCATTTGGCCAACAATAACAAATCGTCAACATAAAACGCTATGATTTGGTTTCCGTCATCAGAAACAAAACACAAGGATCAGCTAGGGATTGTTTTAATTGAATTGTCTTCAACACACTTATAAGTTTTTGATTCCATTGACGAGGAGATTGTTTTAACCCATAAATACTTTTCTTTAGCAAACATACTCTCCTGGTTGCACATTTACTCCTTCTGAACTTTCATATAAAGTTTACAATCAATATTCCATTCAGAAATGCTGTTTTTACATCAAGTTGTCGGACAATCATTTGATTTTGTATGCAGTGCGCTAATAACATCCTAATGGTTTCATACCTCACAACCGGCAAGTATGTTTCTGTAAAATAAATACCTGAATTTGATTGTATCCTTGAGCAACTAAGCGAGCTTTGAATTTAGTTATTTCTCCAGTGTCTGAAAGTTTCTTTTTAAAAATCCATTTACATCCAACTATACGATCTTGTTTTTCTGGTTTTCTACAATTTCCACACTTTATTTTCTTCCATACTATTTAACTCATCTTGTATAGCATCAATCCATTTATCACTATTAGGTCCAGAAATGGCTTCGTTGTATGTGTTTGGTTCATCCAGAGCTATATTACAATAGCCTTCTTCTGAATAGTTAATTTTATTTTTATTCTCTCACTTCGACGAGATTCAAACGAACATTCTGGTCTAGTAGCAGTTCTTTGTTCTTCAATTATACTATCTATATTTTCTTCATTATTTCGTATATTGGTTTCATCTTCAATTTTATCATTTCCATGTAAAATTGAATATTTTCGTTATCGCTGTCTTGATAATCTTCACACTGATCATCGAACTGGAATGACTTTTCATAGGTTCGATTAAAACTACATTAGATTCGTGGGACATGAATTTGTAGTGTCTTGATATGACTACTTTGTTTTGTATGCAGAATCGATACCACCCAACCTTTCTGCATATCCAACAAATATTGCTTCTTTGCTCGGTTACCCACCTTATTACTGGTTTTCCTTTCTTCTTTGAAATATGTATATATGCTGTTTCTCCAAACATTTTTAAATGGTTTATTGAAGGTTTATGCCCATAAAATAATTCAAATGGGGTTTTTATGAAAAGAGTGACACCCTATTTTTGTATAAGTTGCATATGCTACTGCTTCAGGCCATAGATATTTTGGTAAATCTGCATCAATTAAACTAGTTCTAGACATAGTAGTAATAGTTCTATTTAGTTTTCTGCTAATCTATTAGTTTCGTGGACTCTGGAATAGAATATTCATGTACTATGCCATTTTCATTGAAAAATGTTTCTAAAGATTTCAAACATATTCACCACCATTATCGCTTTTAAAATTTTTGCTTTCTTTCCTGTTTGTCTCTCAATTTTTTTATGTGATTTTTATTATTTCTTCTACCTCAGATTTTTATTTATGAAATAAACATTGGTGTAACGGGAAAACTCATCAATAAACGAAAAAATACCATTTTCCACCTAAATATTTGATTGAAAATGGTCCAACTACATCAGAGTGAATTTTTTCTAATACATCGGAACACGAATGTCCTTCATCTCTTGATATTTTTCGCGACATCTTGATTTGTTATGCTACGCATTCAATTTTTTCTGAATAATTTTCCGGTAATACGTGTGGATCTGCAACTACTTTTCTTGTGTCTTCAATAGATGATATATGCCTAATCTTCTATCCCATGTAGCAACGCTGATATTACTTGCGTCACATGTTGTTACTTCTTGAAATACTTGTTCTTTATTTTCTGATATAACCCAAACAACAATTTTTCCTGATTTTGATAAAACAATTTCATTTTTATTGCCTTGCATTTTAATTCCTTTAGATTTAACTTTTCCCAAGACATTAAGGAACATTTAAGTTCGTTTGAATAAAGTACATCATACAAAGTGATATTTATAATTTCACCAAATAAATATCAACCTCGCAACAGTACAATGCTAATAATGCGGTCCTTTTCACACTAATATATATATATATATATATATATATATATATATATATATATATATATATATATATATATATATATATATATATATATATCAGGGTGTCCAGTTTAAGATGAAATGCATGGGGATATTGGAAACCGTTAGAGATACGAAGATGGTTAAATGGAGAAAAGTTGCGTCATTATATGCCCAAGAAGTAACCATGGTTACATGTCAAAATCCTTCCATTTACTAGATACAGGGTGATAACTGAAAATATCGTTTTCTAAAAATCGCTATATCTTGTTTCTTGCAAGAGATACATCCACGATTTTTGCAGGATGGGGGTAACAGGTAGCTAGGATTTCAAAATGATTTTGAAAAAATCTAGGCCTACTAGATTTTGAGATAATGCACGCAACTTTCGATTTTCTTACGGACGCCATATTGGATTTTTCCATTTTGAATTCTACATAAAAATGCTTTTCAACCATATATCATATGTTTATAATCTGCCAATGAGAAAGTGTCAAATTACACAATTAAATTTATATCAAAATTTTAATTAAATACATTTAATTAAAATGTATTTTAATTAAATGAAAATTAATCTACAAATTAAACTAATTATTGAGAACAATATTATTGATTATTAACATAAATCATAATAATAAAAGTGTCAAAAACAACAAGAAATAAAATTTAATATTATTAATTAATCAAATGCTCGAATAAACCTCCATTATTACCACAAAACCAGGGTCACAAGCTATCCGACCACGATTTCCTGTTCCACAACTACAAGGCTATCTTTGTAGTTGTATGGTATTTACACTTGTATGTTTATTGTCCAATTGTATGTTTTTTGTCCACTTGTATGTTTTTTTTGTCCACTTGTATGCTTTTTACCCACTTGTATGGTTTTGTCCACTTGTGTTTTTTGTCCACTTGTATGGTTTTGTTCACTTGTATGCTTTTACCCACTTGTATGGTATTTGTACACTTGTATGTTTATTGTCCACTTGTATGTTTTTGTCCACTTGTATGCTTTTTGCTCACCCTCACGTTATTTACCAAAATAAAAGACAACGATATGTATATATTTAATTCACATAGACAGACATGTACAAATTGTTCATAGAAATAAAGACATGTACAAAATATATGTGTAATGCATAAATTATATTATAAATATATATACCTTCACGTCATTTACCAAAAATAAAAGAAAACGATATGGATATATTTCATTCACGTAGACGTACATGTACAAATTGTTCATATAAATAAAGACATGGTTAAAATATATGTGTAATGCATGTAGAAAGCATGACAAATTATATTATATATTATTACGCAGATATATGATCATATGCCTCATATACATGAGGCAGTATTCACAGTGTGACATGTGGTACCAAGCCGTTCATCGCTCTCACAAACGAAAACACACACTATAACAACCAACCCTAAAACACACATACTGCAATACATACCCACACACTCAAACACACACTTACACTAACACTCACACATTCACCAGTGTGCTTACCGACGACGGAGAAGTTCCCGGTCCCAAGTGGATGTTGCCTTAGGGTTGCAAAGTTAGATTTGCAACCCTAAGTGTTGGATCTCAAGCCAACTCCCCAGTCTCAAGGAGCCGTACTATCCGACGAGAATACTTGGAAAACTCGAGATCATGTGTTCCCGGTCCCCGAAGTGGATGGCCTTAGGGTTGCAAAGTTAGATTTGCAACCCTAAGTGTTGGATCTCAAGCCAAATCCCCAGTCTCAAGGAGCCGTACTATTCGACGAGAATACTTGGAAAACTCGAGATCATGTGTTCGGTCCCGAAGTGGATGTTGCCTTAGGGTTGCAAAGTTAGATTTGCAACCCTAAGTGTTGGATCTCAAGCCAACTCCCAGTCTCAAGGAGCCGTACTATTCGACGAGAATACTTGGAAACTCGAGATCATAATGAAAAATGCGGTTTAAGCAACGCTTATATATCCTGAAGATACCTTGAAAGCGGGAATCTGCGCTCCTATTGGTTAAAAAGTAACCCAAATTCAATGCATATATAATTATGCATGTTACAAAGTAACATACAACTTTTTTTTAGCGAATATAACCCGTATTGCGATGGTTTTAGTCTAGACAGTTGACCTTTAGATACATTGTAACATGGAAATATTGCAGTAGAAATAACAATTACTACTTATTAGTTGATTTTACTAGGAATTGCAAATCAATACCAATTTATTTAACTAATTATACTGCAAAATGTAAGTAGGAAATTAAGATGTAAATTGCATTCGTAAACAAGTTTTAAATACTTATTAGTTAGTTAAAATAGGCATGATGATGCATTTATTTACATGAACGTTTTATATCAAAACTTGCAAATGATATTCAAATTTTTGTAATTTCTATTTAAACAAAGGATTTAGATATAAATTGACAATTTTTTTACATATTTAAAATAAGTTAAAAGAGATTATAATTATACTCGTATACAAATCAAGTATGCTGCGTATGTAAATTATGTATTAGTAATAAAGACCAGTTTGTTAACTGTATTCTTTTTCTTTATAGGTAGAGTACGTATATAGAATATATAAATTAATCCGGTTTTTATATAAAAACTTGTAAAATGATGTTCTCAATTTTTTAATTTACATTTAAACAAAGGATTTAGTCAAATAAGTTCAGTGTAATTATTGAAATTTTGTAATTTCTATTTAAACAAAGGATTTAGATATAAATTGACAATTTTTACATATTTAAAATAAGTTAAAAGAGATTATAATTATACTCGTATACAAATCAAGTATGCTGCGTATGTAAATTATGTATTAGTAATAAAGACCAGTTTGTTAACTGTATTCTTTTTCTTTATAGGTAGAGTACGTATATAGAATATATAAATTAATCCGGTTTTTATATAAAAACTTGTAAAATGATGTTCTCAATTTTTTTAATTTACATTTAAACAAAGGATTTAGTCAAATAAGTTCAGTGTAATTATTGAAATTTTTGTAATTTCTATTTAAACAAAGGATTTAGATATAAATTGACAATTTTTTTACATATTGAAAATAAGTTAAAAGAGATTATAATTATACTCGTATACAAATCAAGTATGCTAATAAGCAGATTATAACAATGAATACCGGTAGATATTTTTTTCTTATGTTAGTAGAATCCTTGTTTATATACATTAAACAAGGGTAGAATGCAAAACTCGTGAATGAACCTGCTTCTACACAGATGATATCAGACGACTTTTTGCAAGTATGTAACAATTCTACATAAACTGGTTTTTCAATATATATATTATTCATAACAATTTTCTCTGTATGGAAGTATCTTTTACTTAAACGGTGTTAAATAGAACTGTTACAAAGGTTATAATTATACATTTTCTTATGATCTTGATATATTTGTTCTTTTTATTATGAAGGAATACAGCTATCGTATTTGTTTGAAAGGTAGATGCTGTCCTTATTTAGGCATTTGTATTATTTTATTTCCGTTTGGGAAATAAAGTAGTTTTATTATTCTGTAGAGAAGTGTTTTATTGATTTGCCAGTAAGCAGGAAAATTACAATTATATGTAAGTAAACACGAGGTGTTTATATATTGCAACAATGACACACCTAGCATTGAAACCAAATCTTGTTTTGCAACTATGTGCTTTACATAATCCCGCGTGTAAAGTCGGGGGTAACATTCATGTGGTTTTAAATTTCCTAAACGTACGTCGCTACCATCTGTTCATAGATTTCTTCATTCGTTTGTATCAACGTATTTAGCAACAGATGGTGCTGTCATTCCGATTTGTAGTATATAATTCCACTTTTTTAAACTAAAACGAAACCAAAGCTAACACATTACAATAAAATGGTCAATAACGAACTGAATGCAAAAAATATAGCAATTAGACTAACACTTGGAAAATATTATCATCATAATAAACAAAATCGTTCATATGGTAATTGGCATAACGAATTTTATGCAATTTTAAAAATTTTAAAGTGTAACTTAAAAAAAAAAAATGACAATATTTAACTTTATTAATTAGTTCATAAAGTTTTAGTAATATAAGTACATCGATATTGTACAAACATTTGAGAAATAATGATGAAGTACATTTTATAATTAACAATATTTGAAACATGCATTGCAACAATTAAAATATTTACTACAGTTCAAAACGGATTCCTGTTAACCCCCTTGGTAATATGTAACTACTACATGGTAAGATTTGGCTTCAGGCAGTTGCGCACGCAACTGTCCGGTTTCACCACTTCTGCCCCTCATTACACTTTCCCCCCACCCAACACTTAAAATTTTGTATTTAAGACGGAGCGGTTCCACTACAGTGTTAGTCCGTCTTTATGAACCACCAAGTAAAGTTTTCAAGCGGTGTTACATCATGTCTTCAAAGAATAGTAAGTGTTAGTTTCGTATTGCATCTATCCCGGCTACCCGTCCTATCCAGCACCCTTATTTACATCAACCTACACTTCAGCATGTAGTTATTATTCTTTCTTTGTTGCAGCAAAAATGTTCCAATGTGAATGTCTCAAGAAATTTTCCCGAAAGGATTCTTTACTGAGACATCAAAAACAGCATGCTGGATGTCAGTATCTACTTTACCATCTGGCATGCAGGAGGTTTCGTTGCAAAACCAAACCACAGGGAGCACTGTGGTGCAAGGAAGCACTTCCGACGATAATAAAGCAGTACATAGACATGTTACTGATTCCTTTGCGCAAGCAGGACCATCTGGGGTAAACTCTGTGAAGGATAATGCGAAACCCGGACCATCAGGGTTGAGCAACTCAAGGAAGCGGAAGGCTGACCAACACGATGAACCGGTAGAACCAAAAAACAATGGTGAGAGTGTGCACTGCACAGATTGTTCAATGGATGTACCTAGGTATGCATTCCAAGGACACCTCAGAAGCAATAGGCATAAAGCAAATGTATGTTTCCTTGTCGATACTGGGGTCGAAGTGATCCGAAATGCGTTTAAACAACGCATTGTGTCGTACCGATTGTCTCCATGCAATATGCATACTGATGTGTTCACCTTTATGGCAGACGTGAAAGGGAATGTATTGAAGGTAGTACAAAATCAGTTGCAGAAACACTTCTCATTAAATGTAACGTTGAGCTTGTTTGGTTTATACTTTTGAACAGTAGGGAAAGCACAGAACTGAAATCGTTTCAGACTAAGTATGATATTCTCAGTGTAGGGACGGTGTTAGAAGAGTATTTCCAAAAATAAGTGAAATATTGGATGCAAAACAATCAGAATTTCAACATAAAGATTCTGGTAAGTGTGAGTCGTGGTGTAATCGAGTATTAACAACTGTTTTAGGGTGGTCCCTGGTGCAATTCGTGTATATAGAGGTAAACCTGCTTAAATTTGCTCCCACCACGGGTTCTTCCTATATGGCTGTCCCCGCCGAAATCACACATAAACACGCCATAGTCAATGTAAAAATAATGATAATTGTTGCTTTGCATGGGCTGTTGTATCGGCACTAGTGACACCAACGGGATACCACAACGCACATCTTCTTACCCTGATTTCCAGACGTTATTCAACTGGACTGGTGTACAGTTCCTGTTAAGCTGACGAATATTTCAACGTTTGAGAGCAATAACAACATTTCCATTAATGTTTATGGGTTAGACGATACCTATCGTGATGGTCAACGTGTCACGGAGGTAGTGGGGCCTCTATACTACACCAAAGCCAAACAGGCAGTCCATGTTAATTTATTATTATTAGTCAGTAACCAAACAGATAATCAGCATTTTTATGGATAAAAAATTTTTCTCGTTTACTTAGCAACCAAATAACTCGGCGGAACGGAGCAATGTATTTTTGTGATGCATGCTTGTATTACTTTAGATCCGAGGAGCAATTAACCCGACACGTGTCACACGACTGTAACTTTATATATACAAAATTACCGGGCGTGAAACAAAAAAAAGACATAACCGGGGAATTCTACGCGGAAAATATACTCGCTTTTCGGAACTATCAGAAACAAATGGTTCTACCATTCGTAATATATGCTGATTTTGAAGCGCTCTTAGTACCGGTAGATACGGCTGAACCAGATCCCCAAAAACCGTTCACGATAAAAACGTGTAAACACGAACCATACTCGTTTAGTTATTACATTAAGTGTAGTGTAAACGATGCGTGGTCTAAGTTAGAGCTGTATAGAGGGAGCAATGCAGGGGAGATATTTATAAGACGACTGGAAAGTGATGTAAAACGGATATATAATGAACATTTCAAAGCTATTGTCCCAATGACGCCATTAACGGATGAACAGCAGGTTACGTATGAATGCAGTGTATGTTGTTACATATGCGGTAAGCACTTTACGGACGATCCGACAAATCCGAAAGTACGAGATCACTGTCACGTTACTGGTAAGTATCGTGGTGCAGCACATTCGACGTGTAACTTAAACTATCAGGTACCTACATTTCTTCCCGTTTTTCTACATAATCTCAGTGGTTATGATGTTCACCTGTTCATTAAACAGTTAGCGAGTGAAACGGAAGAAATTACCGTACTTCCGGTTAACAGTGAAAAATATATAACGTTTGGTAAGCATATTTTTGTTGATGAATATGTAAACAGTCATGGTATCAGGGAAAAGAAATACATTAATTTACGGTTCGTCGATAGTTGCAGATTCATGGCTGCATCCTTAGATACTCTATCCCAGAATTTATCAGATGATCAATGTATGGAGGTACGGAAATATTTTAGTAATGATAGCGACTTCAACTTAGTGAGAAATAAAGGTAGTTTCCTTATGCGTACGTAGACAGCTTTAGTAAGTTGAACGACATCACGGTGCCATCATATGACAAATTCTACGATAAAATGCGCGATGCAAATATTTCCGATGACGAATACTGTCGCGTTCTACTGGTATGGGATCACTTTAAGTGTAATACACTAGGTGATTATGCTGATATTTATTTAAAATCAGATGTGTTGTTATTGGCTGACGTGTTTGAAAACTTTAGGAGATTATGTATGGGTGTGTATGGGTTAGAACCTGCACAGTATGTCACTTTACCTGGATTGGCGTGGGATGCCATGTTGAAATGTACGAAAGTAGAGCTAGAATTACTGACGGATATGGATATGTATCACTTTTTAAACAAGGTATTCGAGGTGGAGTAAGTACTTGTATCAAGCGGAGAAGCATCGCTAATAACGAGTTTGTTCCAAACTATGATCCTAAACAACCGAAAGTGTTTTTACAATATTTAGATGCCACGAATTTATACGGCTGGAGTATGAAGCAATACCTGCCTCACGATGGGTTTATGTGGTTACCTCAAGAGGAAATAGAACACTTTGACGTAGTAAAGATTGATGATGACGCCGATGTTGGATTTGTACTGGAGGTTGATATACATTATCCCCACCATCTGCATGACGAACACAACGATTATCCGTTTTGTCCTGAAATGATCTGCGCACCACATTCCCAGGAGGAGAAGTTAATCCCGAACCTGTGTGATAAGACCAACTATGTTATACATTACCGCTATTTAAAACAATGTATAGAGCATGGCTTAATTGTTACTCGTATTCATAGGGTTTTACGATTTCGTCAGAGTCCGTGGCTAATACCATACGTAGACCTTAATACAGCTCTCCGCAACACAGCACAAAACAAGTTTGAAAAGGATTTCTATAAAATCATGAATAATGGCGTGTTTGGTAAAACAATGGAAAATGTCGATAAACGAAGAGTTATTAAACTGTTAACACATTGGGAAAATAACGGTCGTCGGGTAGGTCTAGCGCGATACGTTGCAAAACCGCAATTTAAAAATTTTATTCAATTCACTGATAAATTGTTTGCGGCGGAATTGTCGAAACAGGTAGTTACGTACGACAAACCCGTCTATGTCGGATTCAGTATTTTAGATCTTTCCAAAATTATAATGTATCGGTTTTTTTATGATATCTTACGAGCTCATTATGGCAAGAATGTCACGTTGCTCTATACTGACACGGATTCTTTGATTGTTGAGATAGTAACTGATGATATGTATGCACACATGCGAAATAATTTAGACGAATATGATACTTCCAACTATCATAATGAGTTGCATGGTATTCCCACGACTGCTTCCGTCGTTGGACGAATGAAAGATGAGTACGCAGGAAAGCATTCATTATTTTATGGTGCTGGATCGAAGTCATACTGTCTGAAGCTTGCTGATAATGAAGTTGTTAAGAAAGCGAAAGGTGTTAAGAAAGTTGTAATTCAGAAAGTGTTGACGGAAGTAGACTACAAAGCGGTCGCGGAGGGGTCTGATAAAACAGTAATGTGTAAAATGCTTGTGTTTCGATCAACCTTACATGATATATATACCGAAATGTTAAACAAAATTGCCTTTAGGTCCCAGGATGACAAACGATATCGACTACGTGATACGTGTTCCACATTGGCGTGGGGACATTGGCGAATACCGGAATTGGAGAATGCTGATCCGTTGAGCGAACTATTACAGGTTGCTAAGCAAATGAATTTATATTAACCGGAAGAAGAATAGTTTGGGTACTGACACTTGCTAGTTTCTTTCCTATAGTCTCTCCATAATGAAACTAATATTAATAATAATTTGTATTATTCCTTTAGTTGTTTAACATATATTAATATTATGTACTAATTCGTTATTAAGAGAATATATACTATACAAATACTGTGTGATATAAAAAAAAAAAAAACGAAAATGACTATTTTACTATTTTTTATTAAAAATATGTACAAGACTTATTGCATTTATATATATATATATATATATATATATATATATATATATATATATATATATATATATATATATATATATATATATATAAATGATATAAGCCAAAGCACAGTGGCATAATGATTTACAATGAAAGTAACAAACGGGTTGCATAGCAGGAAGAGGTGGACTTTCCTCAAGTTCAATAACAGGCTGGGTCACAAATTTTCTGATGTAATCTGCTTTCTCTCTGCCCTTGACATAGACAGTATCTGTTGGCTGAATCAATCTCTCGAGTATTCTTCGAAAGTGGTGTGGTGGTGTATACCCTTCTTCCCATTTAATACAGTGCTGGTTTTGCATTAACCAAGTAGCTTGACGACGACTCTCTGCATCCAACGTATGCCAGGGATACGGTGATTTAAAACAAAATGGGCAATTTGTTTCCCATTATAAATGGCGAGTTCTTTTGGTATAAACGCTTTTGATATTTTGAACCCTTGTACATCGATTATGACGGACATTGTATTACAACTGTCGTACTGCTTTGGTTAACGCGTTGTATGTAACTAAACGATCATGGAGTATAACACAGTATGCGGTCGTATTAGCGGGTATGTTGGCCGATGTTTCAAACTCTACACGAAGAACTACTGCTTTCGAGTGCAATACTTCTTTTGATTTGAGCAGTCGACCACCATCAGTGGTGCAGCGTCGTAAATTGAATAGGTGTGAGTAATGGTTGTCCATCTCTTTGATAATATGACATTTGGAATTTAGCAAACATTTCATACAGCGTGGCAAAGCAATTGTTATCATAATTAACATTTAAATTATCATACGGGTAACGGTCGGTGTTGAGGAATACCCGAATATTCTTAGTGCACATTTATCGAATTTACTCGCATCGTGCATAACATTATTTTCTCGTCCAGTTTGAAACCCTATAATAATGTATCTCGGTGTTTCAATACTAGTCGATGTTTTGATTGCCCATGTATGCTTATCTGTTGTTGGTATAGCGGGATATATGTGGGTTTCCCAACTTCTAAATGCTAGTGGAGTATTCACATTTTTATCAATGTATTTCGTTAACGCTAATTCCTCCGCTAATGCTGGAACGATGTGTGGAACTTTCCAATAAATCTTATCTATGTTAACTTTTAATGCTTCGTCCACAGTTGAAATTACTGCATCGGTATCAATATTACTACGAATTAATACAAGTTCTTGTCTAATGTTCAAAATCACTTTATTATAATCTTCAGCAAGCCAAGCAGCATTCGCAAAGGTACACAGACATTAAAATACCCTTGCTCATTTGTTAGTGTGCTGTTTGATGTAGGAAACCAACCGGCATTTTGATGGCGGGCAAGATCATTGGGTGTCAATGATACTAACCCTTTCATTGTCGACGTTAACCCCACCTTAGTTACGGAATCTACCACTATTCCATTCATCTCATATCTAATTTCACTGAATAAAAATGCGATACCATTATTAACGAACCTTGCGGTATTGGAGACAGTGCCATCCTGTCGCAATAATCTTCCTCTACATAAACATAACTTTCTGATGGTAGAGTGCACATGTCTTCCTGAATGGGTATCCTGATTTCATCATTGTTTCCAAATCTCGTAGTATATGGTTGATGGGTGTGCAGTTCGGAATTAACGATAGCATTATCAACAACAACTTTTTCATTAACGTTTAATACACTCATTGTAGTACTGTAAACCCAAGACTCTCCAAGAATGCTTTGTTCTGCGCTGTCAACGCTTTGGTCGCTGAACGCTTACTGACTGTACCCTTTCCACACTTCACTCTTTTATAGTTTGTTTTGCACTGGTTACATGCACATGTATTATACCGCGTCACCATATTTTCTTTAAATGTAGTCCTATCGTTATGACTTCTCCGTTAAAATTGACGAGATCTCCGTCTTGGTCTACTATTTTAAGTGTTATTGTTGAAATGGTAGATGTATTTATAGGTAAAGATAACATGTTGAGGTGATTCGATTATTTTATATCCCGCTGGTACACTGGGAAAGAATTGATGAATTATGTGTGATGACTCACCATTTTTAAAACTACCACTTGTTATGTTGCACTCGATAATTAATGAGTTAATTTTGATGATGTTAATAGGGTTCTCAGAGGTGTACACTTTTTAGCTTGGTAAACAGCAGTTTTATTAAAGCCTAGCATAGGCCCTATCGAATGGATCCACATTGAAACTAATGTTATGGGTTGCTTTCATGGTTGCTTTCATAGTATTATTATTTGCTCGTAAATCAATATACCTTATCGTCTTTCACTGAGTCATTAATATATTTATTCACATCTGCGATTTCGTATGTTCCTGGCGGTATTGTAATTTTATCTCTTCCAAATATGAGCATGTTGTTCTTTGAAGTAACGTTTTGTATAGTATTGAACGATTCAAAACTAGTTAACCCCATTACATATTCCGACTCATTATCAAGAAAAATCGGTGGATTAAATGTGGCTTGCAGGATACTGCTTTTACCGGTGAAGGTAAATGTGTACGACATCACGATCACGTAACAACTACTGACAATCAGAACGAGTAGTCGTATAAAAATCGTAAGACTAGATGACCACAGTTGTATGTATTGAACTCTTGAACCTTAGTAAAGTTATAATCAATTGTGTTTCTGCTACCATCACTTTTAAAATAGTGGACTAATTCGAAGGGTGGTTTAATATGTCCTATACTATCAAAATATGTTATATGTCTATTACGCTTAATATATGCTGTCCAGTGTGTTCCCTGATTAGCTTGATTATCCAGATTCACGATACCACATTCATTCCTATGGATTCGTGTAGGTAGCTTATCTCGCATATATATCCCTCTAAAGTAGGGAATCTTTAATTGCTCCACAAATTTTGATAGCTCAACATTACTTAAGGCGTGGCGTGGTAGCTTCAGTGGGAGTTTTTTGAATACGGTTGTAAATATATGCCCAAACCTCGTTTATATGGTTTTAGATATAAACCTTTTCCAACGGTTGCTGCTTCCATTGCTTGATTGTGTCGTTTGGTTTCTTCTAACGTTTTTGTCGCAGCTTTTGCGTCGGTAACCGCTTTTGCAACTGCAGCTGCACCGCCACCTAACGAACCTAAGGCTCCTAATGCTGCAAATAGGGGAATAAGAGGTATGAACCCCTCGTTTTGGTAAAGGTAATATTCTGCTCTTGGGTGACATGATTTTTTGTGTTTTAGAACGCTTAAGGCTTGGTGTATTGTAGATCGTAAAGATGATCGAAGTTTACCACCAACACGACGTCGCGCTAGAAGTACCGCTTTGTTAAATGAAATTGGTTTGGGAGTACGCTTTGTTCTTCGTGATTTGCTTCCCATTCTATTGCCTGTCCGTGATCTTCCACCCATCCCATTTTCCGTTTTCCTTTCATTATTCCAGCTATAGTTAATGCAGCTGCCCTTTCTCCAAATGTAGCGTTTGAGGAACGAAATCTATTCCAAGCTTTTTGTTGCAAAGTTTTATCGGCAATGTGTCGTTGACTTAAATCGTTTGACTGGGAGTATGCAATATCGTGTTCTTTACAGGCTTCGTCCAATTCGTTAATACCTTTGTCGCCGGAGCTATCGTTTTTGTAAACGGGTACCCGGTCCGCAGTATCTATACCCAGGTATATGCAACTCCACGGGTAATTTATTTATTAAGGTATTAATTAATCCTGAACCTTTTCTTCTTATTACACGAGAAGTATACTTCATACCAGACTGGCTGTCACTCCACTACTAAACTACTTTTATTGTATGACACGTATATATATTAGTACCATACAATTTGTGGTTTAGTACTATGACGGCACCATACGCTTCATTCCGCAAGACACAGAATTACCTATTAAAAATTATGACAAGCTGATAACAAGGAACTTTACTCTAAACATAGCGGTCTACTGAAAGGAGGATGTAAACGAGGTATAATCGTTGGTCCATCTGGGTGCGGAAAACAAATGTTATGATTACCTTGTTAGAACATCCAAATGGTTTACGTTTTGAAAATGTATATATTTATTGCAAATCATTATATCAACCTAAATACCAGTACCTACGAAATTTACTGACACCCATAAAAGAAGTCGGGTATTTCGAATACAGTGATAATAGTGATGTTATATCCCTAGTGATTCCCGTAAAATTCAATAATGATTTTGATGATGTAGCGTGTCATAAAAAATGAAATAAGAGATCATTTCTGTTTTGGCAGACATCGAAATAATGATTGTTTCTATCTGTGTCAAACGTATTCTTCAATTCCAAAACAGCTTATACGTGATAATGCTAATTTACTTATTCTTTTTCAACAAGATCACACTAATCTTAAGCATGTGTATGATGATCACGTTAATGTCGATATGTCCTTTGATAGGTTTAAAGATTTATGTTTTGTTGCTGGCGACAAATTCGGTTTTATTGTTATTGATAAAGAAAGCGATGTTAATACAGGTCGTTACCGTAAGAGATTTGACTGTTTATGCATTATAAATATGGTAGCAGTATGGAACATATGTCAGTCGTAATGAGGAGCGCTTAGTACAAGACATTTTGCGTGCTCGCAAGAGCGTGCAACAAAATATGCAGTTTGAAAGAAGATACTGCTTACAGAACGTGCAATAGAAGCACACTTTAAACCTATTACACAACCATTAAAACAATTAATTACTAAAAATGATGGTTCTCTCATCAAAGCTGAACCCCTTACGCCAGAAGCTGTCAAAAATGAAGTCATTGCACAAGAAACTGAAGTTTTTTTACATCACACACCTAAAACAGCTGGATTACGGAAGGCTCCACGCACTCTTGTTCCCGCAACCATTCCAACCTTCGCAGGAAACTGTAATTGCTGATACCACTAACGATGATGATGTGGAAATTCCTACTTTACAACAATTGAAATCAGAACTTAGCTGCTGGATCTCAACCCGCCTTTGAAGATTATCTAAATCAATACCAAGGATTAGCTAATACTACGTTGAAGGTATATTTAGAGATACAGAAGACGAGTATGACTTAACATATGGGTACATTTCATTCCGAAGAAGAGAAATTTTTATTGGTGATGCTGAATTAGACTTTATTGGTGAAAACCTTCATATCACTCTTCCTGATGGATCATCCCTAGACTATGAAGGAACACCGGGATTATATGAACTACTTTTAAAAAAATGCCTACGGGTACAAAAAGAGTGACCTACAGCAATACAATGACATATTGCGTCGTACTAATGCTGCCCGACGTAATTATAACTCGACAGACCAAATCCGAGGAACTAATAGTAAAAAATATGTGGAAATCATTAAACCATTACTTCAACCTAGAAAACGGTCAGCTACATCATCTATTGTCACCTCCAACCACAAGATCTCGAACAACTTCTATCTCCAAAAGAGGTGGTGGCATGCAACTATTGCGATACAATAACAAAGCTATTGAATTTGTACCGTGGAATAACCGAATAAGTTAGTAGATTGGCTACGGAAATTATTAGGATCAATGTCGACAGGAAATACTAGCAATCACAACGAAGTAGTATATATAATTGATGAACTACGTGAAGCAAAAGTAATACAGTAACAGCTCTTGTTATAAACCTATTACTATATCCTTTTCATTTCATTGTTACACGACTACCACTAAAGGCAGTACTACATGTCCATCAGTTATGCCAATAGATAAATTTGGCGACATCTTCATCATCAAATGACAGTGGATAAATTTGGAAAACATATTACTCAGCATCGCAGTGATGCTACGAAGCAAAGTGATATATATTACGAAACTTATTTTACATTGCAAGGTGTCTTGCAACAGACAACAGTAGATATTCCATTGGGTATGAATGGTAGATATTTCTTTCCTAGAGGAAAAATATTGCATTGTAGTGGTTACCTCGAGATATTCATCTTCGAGTGGATAGTATATATACGACTCCGCTGTTTCTAAATAATAAAACTATTCGTAAGGAGGTGTGATTCAACCTATAATTCCAAAAGATATCACTTTCGACAAAGAACAATTATTCATCCTAGAGATTGTACTACAATCCAAAGTAAAAATGAGTAAATCCGATGTTGTTGAAGAACTGCACAAACCAGCAAGGAGAAATTTTCCGCGACGTTGTGTAGTACTAAAAGGTTTAAATGATCTCTTTCAAGCTGATTTAGTGGAAATGATACCTTATGCTCATGTGAATAAAGGATTTCGATATATTTTAGTAATAATTAATGCCTTCTCTAAATATGTCTGGGCTTTCCCATCAAACGCAAGAATGGTAAACTAGTCGCGGAGGTAATGGATAAACTGCTATCTGGATTGCAAAAGATGCCTACGCATATACAAACTGATATGGGAACGGAGTTTTATAATGCAGAATTTAAAAAGTAATGAAAAATTCAATATCAATCATTACAGTAGTTATTCCACCTTGAAAAGTAGCATAGTCGAACGTGTCAATCGTACCCTTAAAGCAATAATGTGGAAAACATTCAGCATGCAAGGATCATATAAGTGGCTATCAATCTTGCCTCAAATTGTTACCGATTATAATTCAAGAAAGCATAGAACAACCGGATATAAACCGGTAGATGTAACGGAAAAGAATGCTGCAGATATTTTGCAACATTTAAAATGTCAGAAAGTTCTTGACCGTAAAACACCTAAATTTAGAGTGGGGAACATGTACGCATTAGCAAACATAGAAGCATATTCTCTAAGGGTACACACCTAATTGGAGTTACGAAGTCTTTCGAATATCAACAGTTAAACGTTCAAGCCCACTCACCTACACATTACGTGATAGTCGAGATGAAGAGATTCAAGGTCGGTTCTATGAGCCCGAACTACAAAGTGTTAAACATCCAGACATTCATCTAGTTGAACGTGTCATCCGACGTCAAGGGAATAAAGCTCTCGTTAAGTGGTTGGGTTTTGATACTTCTCACAACTCCTGGATTTCTACCAAAGACATTGTGTAATACGCTAATTAACCTTAATTATATATACTGTAATATTAATATGCAATAAACAGATCTTTTTTTTTACTTTTTTATTACTACTATCCTATACATATACATCACTACATACTACTAAAGCGTCTGACAAACACACACTCACGATGCTGTTTTTCGAGAATTGGTGAAATTATATTAGCACAGTCGCCTATTCTTTTTTTAAATCGTGCAGAATCTCTAGCTAATTGTTCCCATTCTCCTTTTCGCGCATGCCTGTAAGCCAACTCCCATACTACTATGTAGTGAACTACGTTTTTGGACTCATTAATGCGCACCTTCTTCACTGGGTGAGTCGTCATCTGATGACTCAAAATTCGGTAAATATCTTTCTATTTCGTGTATAAATTGCTCCAATGATATTTCTTTAAGGTCTTCTATTAATCGCTTTATACAACAAATACACTCTATATCACCTACATGCGATGTTAAGTATTTTTCACAAAGGCGTATTCCTCCCCCATACTTATTAACTAGATTATTTAAATAGTCATCACTAAATCTACCCATTCCATACACTTTTTCATGATCAGCATCGAATTCTAATGTTGTAACTGGCATATTAGTCTTTGGACTGCACTAACACAATCTACAGCTTTAGGCCACGACTCCGCACTATAACACATCCACATATTGACTAACATCTAATACTATCCACTATTGACTACAAGCGCGTTACCCCCTTTGAGTTATAGGATTGGTAAGATCCATATCCATATATAGTTTCTCCTTGGCAAATACTTCCATTTCCAGAAGGCAGGCTATGTTGACCTCAAATACATCACGCAATGGACCTATAACTTGGTGAATGTTACATTCAGGAATTGTCGCTGTCGACTGTATTAGGTTTTATAAAACTCTGGAAAGTTCACAGTATCTGCCAACTCCAATCGGTAATATATTATCTTCAAAAGCTTCCATAACTGTTCTATAGACTCCCATCCTAAATAGACATCAATTTCGTCACTATCACAGAGGCGTATAATTTTTTCTTGTTAATATTTTCGTACGAGACAGTCTTCGATCCCAGTTTGGTAGGTAGCCATGTTCCTTCAGGACTGTAGAAATAATTAGTAATCACCCCTTGATTATCCATAAGTATACGCCATTCCTGCTTGTCAAACACCACTCCACCACTCTTCGTTCCACCTAGTTTTACGACTGGCTCAAATCCAAATTTGGGTGATAGACCGACACTAACAAACTTTGTTTTACTTTTATTTAAGAAATAATGCACATTATTAAGCAAAATATCGCAATATTTACTTGAACTTATAGCACCGAGAATCTTCGCCTTTTCTATGGCTTGACGTACGATGTTATCCATTATATACGATACTGACTTTACATACATTCCTCTCTTTATATATGACACTCTCCCCACTATGTACCCTCCTCAAGGCTACTTACGTAACCTTCACGATTGTACCACACATTGCTTTAGCGGTCTTGTCGGTTACACCTTTCAAGGTTTTTTTCGTTCCACTACTTCAAGGATTCAGCCATACTTATTCACCACATTTCAAGGTCTCACATTTCCAAGGTTGTTCCACTTTGCCATATTTCGTTTTTTCCAACCTTATATTCACCACATTTCCAAGGTCCCACATTTCCAAGGTTGTTCCACTTTGCCACAACAAGTTTACTACACAAGGTTACATACTCCCACTCAGTTTCTTCATATACTTAAAGGGAGGGGTTTTTACATATACCATAGTTACCGATCTTCACTATGTCAGTTACTCCAGTGCAAGACGATTGGAAGACAATGTACCAACCACAAACCCTATTTCAACTTAGTACGCGACGGACATGTCAATTAATTCCGAACTGGGTAAATTTTGAAAAGGAAGGAATACTACCGGCTTCCATAAACAAAGTGCTACGAAATAATTATGAACTGGTTCAGTGGAATTCAGCGTGGTATACCGAAATGAGCAAGGTAATACGCGAGCACTTTGCGGCAAGTCGTGTAACAGCATATGCCCACATTATATCAATACATGTTCGATACCATCTGGTGGACTTCATGAATTTGTGTCATTGCTGTTTCGCCCGATTGAAACCAGGACATTACCGCGTACTGGACCATCATATGCATATGGAGCGGTGGACTGCGCGATACCTACCTGTCGCACGAATATTATTGGTGCTCGTCGTAGGGCGCCTCTCACACAGTTATACGATGTGTACGATGATGACTCATGTATACTGTGTGATGAGGTGTGCTACGTAGACGAGTAATCTGTTTTACTGTATCTAGTTTTATCTATTGTATATATTGTACATATTGTACATATTGTACATCTGTTGTATATATTGTATATATTGTATAGAATACATTATTTCCTGTCAGTATCTTACTGATTTCGCTGATGTTAACATGTGTGACCCAAACTTTTATTATCCTCAGTATTACAACTGTTTCGATAAACGCTTACTAACGTATCGAACATGGTCTGGAGTTCACTCACCCTCATCGCTTGCTGCAGCAGGATTCATTTCCACATCTTCAGACGATACGGTTGAATGTTTCATGTGGGGTTAGAATAAACCGATGGCAGCCAGATGTCAATCCGTTACAGGAACATCTACGATGGGCACCACATTGCACTTATGCTCAGCTCCTCGCACCACGTCCGCGCAGATGTACTGAAACGGAAGTGGAGAGGACCTTCTGCACTTGTACTAAATCAAAATGTTTTATTCCTAAAGAAAATCATATATCTGAGTAATAAATTAGTACATATCTGTCTACATCAATTAAATATATTAACATATTGTTTTTCTTTATTTTGGTAAAAAGTGAGGTTGAGCAAAAACATACAAGTGGACAAAAACATACAAGTGAGTAAAAACATACAAGTGGGTATAGAGTGGCAAGCAGGTGGCTAAGCAAGTAGGTCACACGGATGGCCTTGTAATTGTGAAACAGGAAAGCGTGGTCGGATAGCCTTGTAATAGTGGAATAGAAAAGCGGAGCTTGTGACCCTGGTTTTGTGGTAATGATATGTCGCACAGATAGCCTTGTAGTTGTGGAACAGGAAATCGTGGTCGGATAGCCTTGTAATAGTGGAACAGAAAAGCGGAGCTGACCCTGGTTTTGTGGTACTGATATGTCGCACAGATAGCCTTGTAGTTGTGGAACAGGAAATCGGGGTTTGTGACCGTGGGTTTGTGGTAATGATATGTAAGTAGGTCACACATTGCGCTTTTTGACCTTGGTATGGTGGGACCTTGGTTTTGTGGCAACCTTGGAAATGTGGAAACCGGTTTTGTGGTGGTGTTCCAGAAGTCTCCAACTCTACTACTATATATATATATATATATATATATATATATATATATATATATATATATATATATATATATATATATATATCCAAACGTCTCTCTTGTTACCGTTATATGCCTATATGTCTATATTTTGGTGTTTTGTTTTATGCCTAAGAAAAATTGAGAGAAGGGATCGCCCGTTTTATTATCTTGCATTTGTAATAATACCTACTAATCATGTAGGTGAATCGGTGTTGCAGGACTTTGTTTCAGATGTTATACTTTGTCTTAACTGCGTATTTAATGTGTTTGGCCACGAATGGTTTTTCTCTGTAATCAACTATATCATTTATTGTTACTGTCCATGTGTATCATTTGTTGTGCTCGTATCCACAAATTTGTATGTGTAACGTACTTGCCCTTTTTTTTTATCTGCTTAAATAATCGGTAACCAGTTTAATTTTCTGTTGTTATTTTTCATGTAGGTTGAATTTGTAATATGTATTACTAAAGTGCTTAATGTATTTGGGTGTTAAAAACCGCCACGATTAGTTAAACAAAAGGGCCACATGGTCGGGATAATACTCTTCCCTTTTTTTTTGTGATTGATTGACGATCTTATTGTGGATACGATCACACTGTTTATGTTTATTGCATTTATGTGTAGTTATTTAAATCGCTTTGCATTTTATTTTGGTGATATTTAAATTTTGTAAGGTACGCCCTTTTAACTTGATTTAATGATGTCCTTTGTTTTTTTTTGTGTTCTGTTTATGTCCGGTTGTCCCACACCATGTATAATGCTTTATATGTAATTATTTACCTAAAAGCAGACAGGAATTGGTTCCAAAAGGGATCCCCTGTTTGTTATTTATTACCTGTTTATTTTGCTTTAATTTGAATACTATTTGTAGACCTGATTTGATGTTTATTTGTGACTAAACTTCGTTTTAGGCAATGTTATAGATTTTGCGATTTACTTGTGTTATCTGATCTTTGTTTTTTCTTTGTGTGATTATTATTGGAATAAAGGGAGTTTTCTTGGTGATTCTTTTTCTCCCTATGTAAATAGGATGACGAGCGAATCACCAGGTAGCGCAACTCGTTCATCTCAATTGTAGTTTTGTTTTATTTAATTACCTTGCCACCTTATGCAACAAATTAACCTTATCCGACCCTATCTCATGCACATTACACAACGTAGGTTATTTGCCCCCTAGACGATCACTGTTTTTTTTTAATCAGGTTAGAATTTTGCGAGTTCTAGATCAGATTTGTAAATCAACTCTGATTATTTAATCACGGCCAGTAAGGGAGATTTAAGCTATTAATTGGAGTAAGCCTAACATTAGCCGGAGTAGCATCATTCTCAGTGACATCAATTTAAGCAATTAGTAATAGCATCTTATCAGTCAAATTACGATGCATCCTTTAGCTATTGTTTTGTCTCTTGAATTTGCATTAATGCGAACAAGTTCAAATTACACGTTTCATGATAGGGTACGTCTGGGTTACGACAATACACTGCTTTAGATTATTTGTTAATTGTAGTACCATACTACTACCTATATTTTTAAGTACATATCCTTATAATTTTATCATGTCAGTCGGGTCCTACGATTACAGAAGTTATTGTTCTACTCTATTTAGAACCGTTTTTCACTAATTAATAGCATACAAATTTAAAATGCGCACCTACTATTTTGACCTCCATCGGGCATCATTTATTGCGACAAAGAGGCCATTTAGAGGAATATTTTGTGGAGATTTCAAGTTTCATTGACCTTAAACACTTGACATATTCCTCTCAAATTAAGGTCACAATTACACGATAAAGGACGCAACATTTCCAATTTGACCCCGGTCAGGTGACCTCTACTATGTGAAAGTCCAAATCAACAAAACTTCTTAATTGACACAGTACAGGAATTTTTGGAAAGGAATTATTTCATTGTTCCCTATTTGTAACCAATCGTCATAAAAGTCAGTTTAGTTTGAAACAACTTTGTTAATTAGTTTAGTAAAGAAAATGTCGATTCAAATAAAATATCCAATCGTAAAACTCTATTCAAGTTCATTTTTAAGTTACTGTACATCTGAACTCATTGAAATAAACACAATCGACATATTAGCAGTCAAAAGTCTACCTTAAACCCTCTGTTACAAATTTATTTAAAAACAATTTAAAATAAAGTAACATTTAAAGAGTATCAATATCGGTTTCGTTACTAAAACAAATTAAATATATTTTTGACACAACTAAAGGACATATGACTTACGTACCTCTTAATTGTTTCATCAATAAAATAACTAACGCTGCTTTCAACTTGTTATCTAATCTATGGTTAGATTACTTCGGAGAATTGGACGGGGCAAATTAAAATAATCATGCTATATTGAACGTTACATTAAGTGCATTACAACGTATCAATTTATGGCTGTCGTTACCTTAATGCAAGTTTTTGAATTTGTGTTATTATTTGTAAATACGAGGATGTATCGACATCTAGTTAGCCTAGATAGGTTCCGTGGATAAAGGAAATATTGCGTTACGACAGTAACGAAGAATAACTTATTAGAAGTGTCAATGTCAAGTTTCACGTAAAAAAGTGAAACCAGAGTTGCGCAATAAAATTTGAAGAAAACGATATCGACGAAATTATGAAAATTGAAAAACTGGAGTATCGAGCCACCATAGAGTACCTGTATTTGAAGTGGTTAAGAGGTAAGCAGATTTACTCTTAGCGATCAATGTCCTTTGTATGTGGCCGTGAAAAATTGGTTTATAAGCTTCAAAAGAGGTAAATTTTCCATTGAAGATGAAAACCGACCGGGAAGTCAGTTTCTGTGTTAACCTCCGTTGAATTGGGCTAAAACGAATGTCTGAAACACTGAATATTTCATATGAACGCGTCCATCACATAGTTCACGTAGATTTGGACATGAGAAATATTTCTGCAAAATGGACCCGCAAATATCTGAATGTTGACCAGAACCGTGTAAGGGTAGCAGTATGGCGTTCGATCTATGCTCGTTTTGAAAAAGAATGAAACCTATGAAGCCGTGTTTTTACTATGCATGGAACATGGGTACATTTATACAACTCAGAAACAAAGCAGCAATCGTTGGAATGGAGTTACTTTGGTTCTCCAATGTCTAAGAAATTTCGTGTTCAAAAATCTCTGGGAGAAAAGTTCTTGCTTCGGTTTTTTGAGATTTTCAAGTAGTAATTATAATTGATGTTCTAGATAAGAGTAGAACAATAGCTGGAAATTACTATTCGACGTTGCTGACCACTGTAGAGAAAAAATTATGGAGAGAAAACGTGGAATGTTGTCCAAAAGTTTTTTTTTTGCAGGACAGTGCTTCTGCACACAAATCGCATGTTGGAAAACAATTCGTGATTTAGGATTCGAATTGTTCGAACACCCCTTTACTCACCAGATCTGGCTCCGTCCGACTATCATGTCCTTCCTCAACTGAAAGAAGTCTAAAAGGTCGTAAATTTTCTATCAACGAAGAGGTGATAAAAAATGTGGAGGCCTGATTTGCATAGCAAGGTAAAATAGTTTTTTGGAAAGGTTGGAGGTAATAAATGTATCCAATTAAGAGGACAGTATGTTGAATAATACAATACTCTGACTTTCAAATTTTGTTTGCTGCTATAGTAGGCAAATAATTTTTCAATCCATCCTCGCATAACTACATTGCTTGGGTATATTTAGGCACCTTTTTTTATTTCAATAACTAAAGTTTGGTGGACAAAAGAAAGCTCTCAATCTACAGTAGGCTTCGTAAGTAATGTACCTTGCTGAGCAAACTTACCTTTTTTATTTAAGCAACAATTTCTCTTTGTGCAAGTTGGCTTCCAAGAGGAAGTGAAATATTTGTTTATTAGTTATAAGTTGGCTTTAACCAACGTGGGGATTCGATATAGCTATAGTCACTATTTGCATTACTTTTATATTGATTTTCGTTTGTATGAATTTTTGTATGTTTACATTTACAAGATTTATATCCCTGCAAGTACATTTGAGTGTTTTACTTGTTATTGTGTCTCACATTTACATTTACTGTGTGTTGATGTTCTTGCAGTTTTGTGAATTTTACGTACCTATATTTCAAAATGAATGCTCAATGGTTAAAGAAATATGAAGTAGTTTCAGAACTACTTTCTCGTGGAATAAAGCCTTGTTAAACTCAAGATTAGTGTAGAAGGCAGTTACGTGATGTTCTAGCAATAGAAGAATATTTATCTTGTGAAATATTCATTATACCTTCAGATTTAAATTTAGAAATTATAGATATTCAAAAGACTATTGATGAAATTTTTACAGCTTTAAGTAATAATGAATTACCTCCTACAGTTAACGATTGTTTAAGGTTTAAATCTAGTTTAATACATTTAAAGAGACGAATACGTTGAATACATTTCGAGTGGTCAAAGCGATAGGACGTGTATACGTGTTTAAGGTAGCTACTTCTATCTTTCGGTTAGTGAAACAAATACATGTTAAAATGACAACTTCTAAATCAATAAAATAAGAGTAAGCTTTTGAATAGATTTTATACTCAGCGGTTTGAATATTAATAAACAAAGATAATAATAATCTATCCAGTACAAGTTTTATAACGTGTAAATGGCTCTTTAATATTGATATAGGAAAATAACATTTAGGATTGCTATAGTATTGAGTTTCTACAAAAATACGGTTCTTTTAAACCCATACCAGATGTGACTATTAAAACTCGTAAAGTTGTAAAGCAAAATTAAAGCGTAAATACCATTTTGTCTAAGGATAGAGAACTAATAAAAATAACTTATTTTATCACACAGTAGCACGGCAAAGCAATCATAAATACGTATCTGTAACTGTAGGAAAAATACCAGATGTGATTCATCCTTGTAATGAATTTCTATAACAAATCCAAACGTAAGCATTGCCACAGGAACCACTTTATTAGCTTAAATGATAAAAATAAATAACTAAATCAAATCCGTAATCCAAAGTATAAAAAACTACATAGATAAAATAAACAAATAACTGGCTCTAATTTGTAATCGAAATTCTAAATGAAAGCAATTAAATAATTTCTCTTTTCAAATAAATAACAGCAAGTCGCATTAGGAACAATCAAATCTAAGTACAAGTTACTAAATAGATTTTTATCGGTTTGAATATTAATAAAGAAAAATAATAATAATCTAAACAGTAGAATTTTGTAACGTGTAAAATGCCTTTTAAATAAAAAGGCAGTAAATAATATTTAGGACTGAACTTCTACGAAAAATATCGTTCCTATAAACCCATGCCAGATAATTGTTGAAACTCATAAATTGTACTGACACAAATATAAAATACAAAAGATGTGATTATGTGTGACTATGCATGGCAGATCCGTATATAAGTGGTAAGGTTTGAATATTTTTCTTTATTTTCAAATTTGAAAGTTGATCTAACTTTTATTTTTGGTGCTATATGTGATTTTAAGTTTAATTATAACATTGTGTTGCATATTGTGTTATATTATATTTTTCTTGACTATAAATTTAAAATTTAAGCTAACTTTTACCTTTGTTACTATGTTTGATCGCAATTGCAATTAATTAATCCTACAAGTAGGCAATTAATGTCGGAGAGCTAACAGGGCCTTTATCGTTATTTATTGTTACATGATACGTTTAAGTTGTCACTATTCGCGACAATAATAAACAGATTTGATTAATAAATATTAAATTAAATAACAAAGAACTAACTGTAACTAAATCTAAATTAAAAATAATTGAAGCATTTGGTCTTAAATAAATAACAGCAAGTCGGGTGAGTAGAGCCAGGAATCGCGTAGAGCAACCTGATTGAAACGTGATGTGATTGAAGGGTATGAATGAAATAAACGTCTATTTATAATATGTACATTTAGATATTCATGCAGTAAGTATACGCTCTATTACTTATATCCTCTTGACTGTCTATATTTCTACTTTTACGTGTCGAAAGTAGACAAATAACTTCCGGTGGTAGGACGATACCGTTAGTAATGCTACATCGTCCGGGAACGATTTGACTAGTAACCGGTCTGCCGCTATGGTATTGCATAAGAAAACAATACAATTGCCTCGGATCTACCTGGCTAAAAGCGGTCAAGGTCGAAACAGACAGGTCGTTCTGACGACCGTACAAGGAATGAATGGTGAGACGGTACGTGGAATGTTAGAGGTATGCATGGTAAAGAATTTTAAATTGCGATTGTAATGCACGAAAGGCACTTTGACATTCTGTGTGTATCGGAGACAAAGCGCAAAGTAAAAGATGCTGGAGATGGAGGATGGCATCCTAGCACTATGTTTAGGAGTTAAGACTGAAGAGCTCATGGCGCAAAGGTGTTGGGCGGATCGTAAGTGAAAGAGCGAAAAGATGTGTTAAACAACAGTACGGATTGGTATCTCCCTGGTAATGGGTTAGAATGAAAGTGGACTTTTGAAAATTTTGCTTATTGCATGCTATGCACCGGTGAATGGAGAAAGAGATCAGGAGCATGAGAACTTCTGGAATGAAGTGAAGAACGTGTTGAACGTACGTAAGCCAAACGAAAGATTTATGGTATATGAACGATGGGTGGATGTACAGAGAGAACATACTGAACGCGTTCTTGGAAAGTTCAGCCCAAAGTGTCAATATGAATGGTGCACGCCTGGTGAACATCTGTATGGAGAGAAGTCTGTTTGTATCAATACGTGGTTTAAACATAAAAATGTGCATATGTATACATGGCAAAGGTGAATCTAAAAGTATGATAGACTTAATAGTGTATGATGAACTTAGAAACCTGGTGAAAGACGCGCAGATCGTAGTGTGGATCGGACCACTTTTGGTTCCATCGAGACTGTGTTTAGAGCAAAACGAGTCTGGAGAAGGAAAGCAAACGTAATGCCAAGGTCCAGAATTACGGTAGATAACTAGTGAATAATTGGGCGAGAATGAAATACGCATATGCTGTGAATAAAGAGTTGAATGTGAATGAAACAGTGTGGAACGAACAAATAAAAGACACTGACGTTAAAAGTGCATGGATAAGCTTGAAAACTGTGTTTAATTGTGCCGTCGGATATGTGAAGAGCGATTTTAGGTGACAGAAAAAATGCTCGGTAAAAAGGCATGTGTATATGGCAATGATCTGCAAAAATTAGACTGAGAAAAGTGATTGTATGGTACAGATTAAGAAACAAAGAATCCAAGGAGGCAGTGAGTATAAGTAAAGAAGTGATGGCTGAGGAAACAAAAAGCTAGAGGTATGCAGGAAAGGATAAAGAATGTGAATGAAAATAAATAAGAGACAATTCTTGTACAAAATGGCGTGAAGTTAAGTTGTTAGATTCTTCTCCTACAAAATCAAGTAAAGAGAATTCACTGCAGATTTATGTTTGATTAATGGTCTTTATTAGAACGTACAGGTGTTGAAATGTTGAGGTGCGTCAGTTGTTACAGTTCATGATACTTCTTCAGTTTGGTTTGGTCCAGAAAGTTCCATTGTATAAATGTGGAATTAAATTTTCAGGAATAAATTCTCGTGAAAGTGTTATACCATTTTAGATAAAGTCATGGTTGTTCAGATTTATTCGCGTCGGCACAGATCTATTCTGGTGTAGCTTTACAGTGGTTTAGAAATACACAAAACATATAGTTAGTACTTGGTCAGAATTAGTTCAGTTACTTAATGGAAATTTTTGCCTTTTGGTTATGAGCATGATCTTTGGTAAAATCCAGCAACATACTCAGGTGTAGAGCAGAATGTTATAACGTACATTATTGCAGTGTAGGACTTTTAAAGTTTACCTACCCATAAGTTTGAAACAGAAATTGTTTCACAAATTCAAGGAAATTTAAAATCATATTTAGTATCCAATACTGGTATTAAAAATTTTCATCCATTGATGAATTAAGTGAAGCATGTAGAGCAGTTCAAGAGTTAAAATTTCAAACCACAAAGTATGACACCTCTAGAAAATATGTTGGTCTGTTAGCACCAGATTTAGCTTGGTTATATTTGAGTGAAGTATCTACTCAACTACAGTTAGTGAAATTCGTTATTTACATGTTGGAATTGTGATAGGAAAGGACACTCCCAACGTGAATGTTCCAAGCCCTGTCAAACTTTTTGTATTAAGTGTGGTAGAAACGGAAGTTACAGTGATTCTTAGTTGCAATCCACAAAACTTGCAAAGCGGTGACGTTCCTTCTATTTCCAGCTCCAAACCCTACAGGTGTTGTACCAAAACGAATCAATAAAATTTGAGAACCAATAGAAAACCAACCGATTCAGACAAACAACTCTCAAACGAGACAAATTTAAAAATATCTTACATTCTAGAAATAAGTTTCAATTTGCTGTTCCTGTTGAGTGGAATAATTGCCTTTTAACAGTTAATTCTATAATGTCTTCATGTATTTTTGAGAATATTGAAAACAGTATAATATTAACCCTTCTAGTGTAGTAGTAAGTACAGCTGATGATCCCATCAAAAAATGTCAATGGTCAAATTTCATTACCGTTTACATTACATGACTCTATTCGATGAATAAATTGTTCAGTGGTGCCTTCTATAAGTCGAAGTATTATTTTAGGAATGAACTTTTGTTCTATATGTGGAATTAGGTTAGATTTACGTTTGAAATCTTACACTACGTTTGTTTCAACTAGTGTTATTTGATGAATTAGTTTCAGATAAACTAAGTCGTACTACATTAATTGAACATCGTATAGATACAGGTGAAGCCTTACCTATAAATCAGCGACAATACTTATTATATCTCGCAACGGAAAGTCTTATATCACAAAGTGGATAAAATGTTACAGGCAGGTGTCAGTAAAGAACTGAGCAGCCCTTGGTCATCTCAATGCTTTTAAGAAGAATAACGGTGACTATAGAGCCTCTTATGATGTTAGGAAGCTAAATGAGTGACAAAGAAAGATTCCTATACCTTACCTCGTACCGATTCTATATGAAATCTCTTGTTTCAGCTAACAATTAGCCTTTAGCAAATAGGTCCAAAACAAAATCTGCTAGTTGAACCTTTACAAAATGTTAAAAATTGAACCTATTTTCAACATTTTATGAAGATAATTGAAGCATCGCCCTCCCTCCCAAAGAGTTCTTGGTATATTATAAACCTTTTCAAATTTGATTTTGAAATTAGCGAACTTGTGCCCAATTGTTCTAAAAGTGAATTTCTTTGTAGTTCTGGAATAATTTGTAGTTCAAATAATTCTGCTCAAAAATCAATCAAATATCAGCGAAATGTTGAGCGATTGGAGACTGAATATTCCTTATAATTGTGAAATTATAAATTTTCCGCAGCATTTTATTATGAATCATTTTATCACTTTATGAGGGACTATCCGGAACTATAACCAGTACTCCAAGGTTCCATTAAAATGTTTTGCCTATGCTAATAATAAAGAAATCACTGGACATTTGAAAATTCCTATTAATTCTTTTAGTATTAGCAAAATTTCACTATGGAAACTGTTGCAACTCTTGAGGCGTTGTCTGAAATCTAATTAGAACTTTAAAATTCCATTAAAATATAGCAATCACTCAAAATACACAGGAATCCGCGAAAAATGCTCACATCTGTGCTATTCTTGATTGTTATCTGACTTCCAAGTTTCAAATATCAATCGTTTCCAGTCCAATAAACCTAGTGAACAACAGTTTTTTTAGATGCCTTTGATTAGCGGTAGTCAATTTTTTCTCAATTGAACCATAATTTTTGATTATTTTTCGAGTTCTTATTTCTTTTCTGTACATTCTCATATAAAAAAATCACTTTTCACTTTGACTGTAGAAAACAATACTGATATGTGATAGAGATGACTTCGGCATCAAATCTCTCATGAAATTTAAAAACGAGCTATGAAACGCGAGATTTTGATAGATAACGTCAAATGTCAATATTAGCAAAGTAAACCTTGAATGAAGTGATATTTATCAGCAACCAACTCGTTTCATTGATATCCCATAACGGTAAGCTGAGGAGAAAGTAAGTATTAAAATATCATATAGTTGGTTTTAATTTGAAAAAGACGAAAAAGGAATGTCGGAACATTAAACCACTGAATCACTACTACAAGAATTGTTCAACTCATCAAAAGGCGCTGTAAGTAGCATTGTAGGAATATCACGGCAGGTCTACTTCCCAAAATTAAACAGTATACATTTGCTAAATCCTCGTCTTCACAACAACGTAAGGATCGTTCACAGACAATTGTCAGACCAGATTATTTTTTGATGAAATGCTTGATATGTTCTCGACATATCCAAAAACAGTTGTAAAAATTTAGTCTCTCTCGTTTTTTCCAATACATGCATCTTATGAGGAATTTATGGCTTAATAAAAATTGCTAAAACGGTTGTCTTAGAAGTGCCACAATTTCGCGGGATTTCAGTTGGGGATATATCTTAATATAAAATTCACTTCTAAGTTCTCACCAAATTTACGCTCCTGCGATGTTGGTTTTTAAAGACATCTAACTATCGCAAATTAGCTTCTAAGCTACCAAATCACCGGTGGTCAGGGCGATCTCTATTCGGATATCTCCGTAGACACGACCAGCTTTACGGGAATTCTTAAAACATTAAAATAAATTTGCAACACATCAATGCGTTCCTTATTGGTCATTGTGGCGAATAAGGCAGTGAATAATACAGTGAAATAAAAAAATTGACGTTTATCCAAATCACTTCCCTTGGTTTATTTGACGCTGCTTTAACAATGTCATTTCTATCACTCATTTTTTTTTCAACGGTTAAAGCGAAATGCGATTTTTTTTATGACAATATTCAGAAAAAGGGGTAGAATGCGACATGTAATTAAAAAAAAAATGGCTGCTCGAAAAAAAAGGTTATAGTAGACTTGAAACCACCAAGACTTTTGAAATTTGTAAATCAGATAGCATCAAGAATACTTTACATGGACCCCTCTGTATAAATTCCCATTAATTCCTTTAATATAAGCTTTCATACAAAATATTGTTACGGACAAGTAGATCTATTAAGAGGTTATCCGAAACTCTGAACTAATCTCCAGAATTCCATTAAAATATTTCCAAAAGTATTCCTCGTGTGTAAATAGTAAAAAAATCATTCGAATTAGAAGAATTGCCCTCAATTTTTTAAATATAAGCTTTAGTGGAACATCTCATAAAATTCTAGAGCTCCTGAGGGCATCTCTGGAACGCTATTGAGAAACAATTTCAATTGAAATTCTTGCCGAAACATTTCGCTTACGGAAGTAGTAGTCATTCGAAATAGAAAAACTTATTTTACTGTTTTAATATAGGCTTTCATGCAAAACCTCATTATGAAAACTTTTAGAACTCTTGAGGGGCCCCCGGGAACTTTAATCAGAGCTGCATGATTTTATTAGAATATTTCGTAAATAGTACATCAATAATTAGAAATATAAAGATTCCGTTTAATTTTCTCAATGTAAGCTTTCATGAAAAACCTTAATGTGGTAACTCTTAGAACTTTTGGGGTGCTATCTGAAACCCTAATCAGGACTACAGAATTCCGTTAAGATATATCCTCAAATATATCGTTTACGATATTAATCACTTGAAATATAAAAAAATCCTGCTAATTTTAATGTAGGCTTTCATGCAAAATATCATTATGAAAACTTTTAGAGCCCTTGAGGTGCTATCTGAAGCTGAAATCAGAACTCCCAAACTCTATTATAATATTTCGTCTACGAAAATAGATTTCACTCGAAATGCAAACATTGCTCTTAATATTTTTAAAATAAGCTTTCAAGCACGGGTCTATCCGAAACTCTAATCAGAACTTCAAAATTCCATTAAAATCTTTCCTGAAATATTTTCGCGTATAGTACAGAAATTAATCCCGATTAATATGAATGTTCCCATTTTTTTATAATTACACAGTTATACACGTTTGTGTATATGTTATACGCTCCCAATAATATTCAAATGTTTGTTTTCTTGTAAAAACATAAAGTAACAAACTCCGTAAAACAAAACATAGTTTGAATAAGTTTATAAAGCACAAATGATTTCTTTACTATTCTGCAGTTCTGATTAGGGTTCGCATTGCAATGTATAATACATTTTGGCAGAAAAATGTATAATTAGAAAGTTGTCTAGGAATTTCGAAGTTTCAGTTATGGTTCAACGGTGGGCGCTGGTATTTGAGTTGATGTTGAGCGGCACTATATGAATAACTTAAAATAATTGTAGAACAATAGACGATCTTTCCACAGCAAAAAAAGCAGCGTGAAGTTAGCCTCAAAGGTTCTATTGGCGAAATGTTTTCTTATAATTGATCAAGGACTCTGGAACTCCTTGAAAAGAGGAGCGGAATAACCACATTTAATAATAAATTATTAATAATAATCCGGTTTGTTAAACTGTTTCAATGTTTACCAAATGTGATTATTAATTATTTATGACCGTACCATGTGCGTATTAATTTCAGGGTGTGATTATCCTTCTTAATATTTTTTAAACAAAAACGATTAGGTTTTGATTACTAATTATTTTGCGATAAAGAAAAGATAACTGCGTGTTAAACCTCTAAACACAAATATTGGTTATCTTACTTAACCTTTCAGTGGGCTCACCCGGTGTAGGAGATCATGTGCCTTTCTAACTTGTGTTTTCTCGGAGAATAGCGGCCACTTACGCTAACAGCTCCATATACTTTCTCGTCGTTCTGTCCTATTTAGTCCCTCGTAGTCTGCAAGTCGTGACAGTTTTCGCATAAGTGTTATTTGTTATCATTATCACGGTGTAGGAAACCGGGTGCGCCCACTGAAGTTTTGTTTTTACCTGTGCTTCCTGAAAACTTAATTTTGCTAAAAAAGAGTGGATATGAAAAGGAATAAGCCAGGTTGTTAAAGTTATATGAATAGTGCCTTACTGACGAATATGACAACGAAGAAGAGGAGCATGATATATGTTATATTTCTGAACGATCAGACGAACCAGAGCAAGAATTTGATGCAGGTGAGATAGAGGAAGCAAGTGATGGTCCGTATTTTATGGGAAAGGACGGTCGAACAAAATGGAATAAAAGAACGCCACCGAAAAATGCCAGAACTCCTACAGAAAACTTAATTCATCAGTTTACAGGAAAAACCGCATGCAAAGGAGAAAAAAAGCATTAATGAAATACGGGACTGTTTGTTTGATTTTGAAATGTTGAATACTTTGGTGGATATGAATATAAGAATTGAAACTGTTAAACAGAATTGTGTACGTGATAGAGGTACAAAACCGAAATGAAGGCTCTTATTGGTTTATTTTATCTTGCTGGTGTTAGAAAAGGTAACCACCTAAACCCAGAAGATCTATGGGTAGCCGATGCTACAGGTATTGAAGCGTTTCATCTAACGATGAACATAGAAAGGTTTCGCTTTTATTGCGATATATCCGAATGAACAATGTAGAAACTAGAGAAAACAGAGTTAAACTGGATAAACTGGCTGCTATAAGCAGTAGTTAGATAAATTCAATCAGAACATAAAAAAGTGCTATAGCTAATCTGGATACATTGCGGTAGACTAGAAGTTGGAAGGGTTTAGAGGAAGATGTGGCTTTCGTCAATATATACCGAGAAGTATATACATGGAACTATATGTTGGTCAACAAGCGGACGGAGAGTATAAGGTACAACTGCAAAATCAGTTGTGGAACGGCTATGCGAACACGTTTATAACTCTAATAGGAACAACTGCAAAATCAGTTGTGGAACGGCTATGCGAACACGCTTATAACTCTAATAGGAACGTAACAACTGATAATTGGTTTACTAGCTTACCACTAGCAGAATTATTCCGAAGCAAGAAAGTAACAATGATAGGCATTATCAAAAAAAAATAAAACGGAAATACCTCTAGAATTTACAAAAGCTAATGTTCTATCAACCGAATCTAGCATGTTTGGCTTTGGCCATAGTACGACTTTGGTTTCGTATATACCTAAAAAAAAAATTAAAATGTGCTATTGATCTCAACTATGCACAAAGGAGACGATATTTATGAAGAAACTAATAAGCCCGACATAATTCATACTTACAACGAAACCAAATGGGGGGGGTAGATGTAGTCGATAAGCTATGTGATCAATACAACATTTCCCGTTGTACAAGAAGATAGCCCATGGTAATACCTTATAGTATATTGAATGTTCCAGAGTCTACAGCTTCTCTGATGTACGAGTACCAAAAAAATCGTGCTATGTCAACATATCTTCTAAAAAGCATTAAGCTTAGGCTGGCAAGGGTTAGTGGTCTAGGATTACAACACCAAGCTACTCATGAACCAGAAGCTATTGGACGTTGTAAGGTTTGTGACTGGAGAAAAACCAGAAAAGCCAAACACGTTTGGAAAAAATGTGGAACCTTCTTGTGTTTAGAACATGCATCTGTAATGTGTAGCAGCTGCTATGAGAATTCCGAGTAAACTTAGTTTTTTTATCGTTTCTTTGCTTTAATTTTTTGTTTTTGATTTAATAACGAAAAAAATTATTTTTGTGTAGAATCTGCATACTCCTATCTATTAGAGTTTTTTTTATTAATTACTGTTAGTGTTCTGCATTGTTTGAGGCTTTAGCTCAACAAAAAACATTGTTTTTTTAATTTTTGCTTTAGTATTTTGTTGGAGAATTTGGTCTTGAAGATAATTTTCCAAAAATAAAAGATTTATTTGAAAACCTTAAAAAAACTATTAAAAGTTATTGTTTCATAATCAAATGTTAAAATTTTTTTTTATTTACAATATTTTTTTGAGTACCTGGTCTCTGAGACGGGTGCGCCCACACATGTGTTAAAATAATCTGCGCTCACAGAAAGGTTAATATGGATTGATTATCCATGTTTTGAAATGAAAATAATAAACTATTTAAATATCCCACAACGTACTATAATAGGGAATGAGCTATGCTTACTTTTTAATAATATATTTTCTCCGTCGCCTTATTTATACAAAATGTTTTCTTGTTTTAATAGAAATTCCTGTTTTTGTTTATGATAAAATGTGATTTCTACTAATTTTCAAAATATCAAAAAATATACTTTTTTTTATGGAAAAAATTTAGTGATAATTTTTCGTGTGTTTGGATAACAATTTCGTCAAAACCTTATAAGCCGCCCCTAAATACGCACAATATTCCCGTGTTTAACAAATTTAAACACTTTATCAAAAAAAAATGCATGATTGAAATCCTTGGCTAATTTTACATAGATGTCTTAATTGAACAATACATCAGTAATTGAATTATTGATATATCGTTTAACGAACAATATGGATACAGTTTGATTCAAATAAAGTTGGGTATGACTCATTTTTTAAATTACAGGAACTAAGAATTAGGCGACGTACGTACTCAGAAAAGTATCCTTCAATTAACATTTATATCGGCAGATGGCTTCACATAAATTTTCATAAAATGTCAAAGAAAGTTGAAAATTATTTAATGCTTTTTGTATTTTAAACTAGAAAAATTATGCGTTATATCCACTTATTTTATTGATAGCGTCAAAAGTATTTTGATGCGATAGTGAATTGTTATAATTTAGAACATGGTTTGATTATACTTACCATACCATCATAATACATAACCTATATATTTGTAGGTAAACCAACACTCTTTTTGTTTATTATAAATTAAATCATTTCAGGTGGAAAAATTGATAAAAGTTGCAATTAGTTTCTTATTCTCAAGATCTATAACAACCCTTCTAGAAGCCTAATTATTGCTTTGTAGGTCGAAGTTCAACGAAATTATAGATGTTTAATATTCTAATTTAGCACATAGTTTAGATAGATTTCATATTGCTCCAAGTTAAGTGAAGAGCAATTTACATACATCAGTACATGTATGCAATCCACCTATTGTAGAATTATTAATATGTTATGTAAAAATAGGAATATTTATTTTAAATTGGAATTAAAACATTTGAATTAAAAAAAATTATTCACTTTCAGTGTCACACTCAGATGTGGAATCATTAACAGATATAATTAATGGTTGCACAACCTAAAAATGTTTTTTCAATTCCCACCACTCTAACATAGACATTTTGGCATGTTTAATGTCTTTCTGCCAACATGTCCCATCAATTTGTTGCAAGGATTCCATCCATATTTCTGTTACATGGTCATCGTTAAATTTGGAACTATGTCTTCCTGTGTTTTTGTTGTAGTGTTATTTGCAGTTTGCCTACATCAGCTCAATTAGATTAAATTGTTAGCGATATGGTGGTAACCGTAATACTCTGTGTTCACACTTGTGTGCTACTTCATCTATTTCGTCCATACATTTGGTATCGTATTATCTGCAACTAATTGCAGTAATTCTTTTTAAAAATGCTAGGTTCGTAAGCTACGTTGTGCTTTAATAGAAAATTACATATTTCTTCCTTCTTAGATGAATTATTTGGATTTTTTTCTAAAAGTTTGAACTGATAACTAGCATTATCCATTACAATTAAAGGTGGTTCTTTTAAGTTTTCAATTGAATTATTTTCAAACCATTTTGTAAACAACTTCTCACATATCTCCATGATAGTCTGCACTTTGTGACTTTGTGGAAAACAAAAGTGAAGCATCGGAAATCAATCCATCTTCATTACCTAAAAAGTAGAGCTATTTTGTTAGGAATTATAATGTAATAACTAAATTATAAGAAACCTTTGTCGTTCACCCGTTGGATTCTTCCTCATGCTTTCCTTAGATTTATTATGCCAGCTTCTTTTGTGCAATCCTCGACTGAAAAATCAAGTGTCATCTAAGAATACGGGATTGTATTATTTTTCTTCTTTATTTTTGTAATATTCTCTTTAGAATTGTACAGGATTGGCAGCAATATGTGATTGTTCCAGTAAACCTCTCCTACCATCATCTACTTTAAAAGAAAAGCCAATGGAACGTAAAGGACGTCGTAAACTTGATTTACTGAAATAGAATTCTTGACTGTTGCTTAATTATTTTTGTAATTATGCCAGCGTAACTTGTATACCTACAAAAACAGGTATAGTACTAGATATGTCTGGCATGTTTGTATTTACATTTTGAATGCATTTCATAAATTTTTCTCTTTACAGCATCCTTCACAGTCATCAACTTCGGTCGACTTAGATTTCGTACGTTTTCTCCGCTTAAATGTGACTATGGCGATTTATTCTCTTTTTGGGCTTCTGTAACCATTTTTTGATAGCACTAACTAAATAATTAAGCACGCTCATAACTACGAGCTGCGCTTGAGATTTAAGATGCTAATTACGTAACATATCTAAAATTTTGTAAATTTTATATGAATTATGTGAAAATGTTACTAAAGTACCGATAATTCACTGTAAGTTGTAGGTAGCTTTGAAAAAAACTGTTTTTTTTTTACACAAAAGTAAAGCAATAATTTCAAAAAATGACAGGAGTGACAGATGCCGCGTCTTAATTACGACACACGTTTTAGTGCACTAATACGAATTGTACAGCAGATTTATGTTTTATCGCCTCTCTCTCTCTCTCTCTCTCTCTCTCTCTATTATATATATATATATATATATATATATATATATATATATATATATTATATATATATGTATATATATATATATATATATATATATATATATATATATATAATTTCAGAGAGGAGATAAAATATGTAATTTTATTATAGAGTTTTACATCGATGAGCTATACCCAACATTATTTGAATCAAACTTTACACATAGCAATTCACTACCATTTACTATTAACTAGCATGGTATAATTCGGACGTTCTGCGTACATGTATTTAAACAAAACATGAATCATTTAATAGGTTATCTTTACATTGTATTATTTATTTTACTGAACTTTATTGTAGGTGAATACACTAATATAAAGATAGCGTTTTAAAATTTTAATGTGTTTAAAATGTATACCTAAATAAGGCTTGTTGATTGTGTCATCAAGAGTGCCGGCATTAAACCGATCTCCTAGCTAGGGTCTCATCCTGCATATTGGATTAAGTGTAATGCAATGTAATTAGCATTCCATACAAAATTGGTGTATAAATAAAGGTTTTAGGTATATTTGGGCGCAAATAATGAGCAACCTTTATAAATTCATCATGTTTATTTCTATCTCATTGAGGCAATGGGTTTGGTTGTTTCTCGAACAAAACTGGTGCATATTTCAATTTTTTTGAAATTTCTATCCCCCAAAGATGATCAGTATCCTGATATAATCAAATTTTGGTTTTGCCTAGCAAGGTACAGGTAACTGTTTTAAGTATAATTCAAATTTGGGTGAACTGTTGTTTTTCATGCGAAACTAAGTAAATCCTAAGGATTAGTTTAATTAATTAAAGATATAGTGGGCAGAGATAAAACGTTGAATTAACATAGTCATTGTTCTTATCTTTGACAAATTATAAAGTATCGTCATTATCCCTTATGTGTTTAATTTATATGTAATTTTGTTTAATGGTGTAGAGAGATTTTGGTATTATTTTACTTAAAAATTATTAAATTATATTAGTCATACATGCGTATAAAATGTAATATTATAATTGTGCTATTAGGGAATAAAGTGGCCACCGGGCGTAAAGTGTTGCTGCGTATACTTGTTTATATATGTCAAATACTTATTTATCACTTGATTCGACGTAAAATCCAGTTGCTTTCAGTCGAAAGTGATCCTGCACTTATAAGGCCTATTTCAACTGACCGTTCAATTGTAGTTCTGACGTGTGAAAATGCACTGACAGCTATCGAAATTGCATCATTCTACCAAGCAACGGCCAAAAAATTCAGAAATTAGGTTCAAATCAATCACAAGCTTATTGGAACAAACCTATAGCACTGATTAACAAATCTGTAATAAATTAAAATTTGAAAAGTTCTATGTCAAATGCAGGATTTTATTGCAAACTTATAAACCAATTGACTAAAAAGTAACTAAACTAACGAATATAATTATTAGACTCATTTTTTATCATTTATAACAAAAGTGCAATTGGTAAATGTACTGTCGGAAAAAGTAAAGCATGCCCCATCAGATAATTGCAAGGAACTATTTGTAGCGCTAGTTGAAGAGGACATAACAGTAGGTTATCCACTAACTGAAATAAGTTTTGCAATTTTTGTTTTATTTTGAATGTCCTGCAAGTACCCTTCCGCTACTGTGGTGCTTTTTCAGCCACCATGCATTTTCAATGTCGAAATACGTGTACCAGCGTCTGCCAACAATGTGGCCGATGTTCGCCTTAAACAATGCCCTGTATATGTTTCGGGATTGGTCAATCGCAGGTATTTTGCAATAAGCGATGGCATTTTGCCAAACGTATTTTTTCCAACTGGCTGGGACGTGCATGACCCGTTTTTGTAGCTCAAAAGTACCTATTTAACTTGCATGTGTTTGCAGCATAATTTTTCACAAGATTCATTGCTTCAAATAACTCGGAATTAATTATAATAAAAACTCGTTTTTTATCCGTTTCTATTTGAGGAATTCTTACAATAATGATGTCTTCTTTCTCTACCACATCACTCAACATCATTTCACATAATTCCTGTCGTCGATAACCACCAAAGACGCCAAACGCCAAAGCTACTTTTACCATCAAGAATAATAAATTGTAAAATTTCTTCCCGACTTAGCACCGACAACTTTTTAGCTTGATATCCTTTAGAATTCATTTTCAGAAATTCTGTTAGTTTGGGATATTTCCCAATATCGATGCCTTTGTCCAAAAGTAGCGTTTTCTTCGCCATCGAAAACTTTGACCAAAGGTAGATCGCGTTAAAGGTTTTGGACTGAAATAATAATCTTTACTAATAGGTCTTGGAATAAATACCAGATCATGGAAATATTCCAACAAAACTGTTTCATTAATTATGCTTGTTTGATTTCTATTTCTATTTCTATTTCTATTTAACCAATCCATAAATTTCGTGTATTCCAAATCGTAAATAGTTTTTGATTTCTGCAGCTACAATTTTTCAGTCGCTTTTTCTGATTTTTGCTGTATTGCATTTGGAATTTGTACGCTCATTTTGAACAAAATAAATTGACATGTAATAATTGTTGGTGTTGTCATTAAATTCCTAGATACCCAACTCACAAACTGCTTGATATAAATGACATGATTTTATTTTTTAGGGAAAGACACCTTTGCATGACAAAATTTTGTATGTACCACGGGCATTAACTGATATTTATGACCTTGGGCGACTAAAAAGCCCTTGGCGTAATCGGCCCTCGTGCTTTCAACTCGTCACCCTCGAGGGCATAAACCTCTACTTAATACCCTTAACACATAAATAACTATTATAAAAAGGGGGAAAATCTAGTTGTTTTGATATAATTTATTCCTTCTTCCGAATATATTTTTACAATTTTTAAATCTTTTTGGTATAAATAAGTTACAATGCGTACGTTGTTGTCATTTAATATAAGGGAAATTATAAATAAGTTTGAAATATCCGTTCTGTCTTTACCCAGTTATCATATCTTATCCGTATAAAAAACTAATACACATTCAAACGCTTCGATCATGCGCCACTTAGGTGCTTAAAACCGCTTTTTCTACAAGGATGAAGGGTATTAATTCTGTACAGCATTTGTTGCACCATATCCAAGGACAATTAAAAAACGCAAGACTTCTTTGTAGTTATATTATAAGAACTGAAAGGTCCTTAACGGAAGAGTGGAAAAGTCAATAAATAATACGTGTTTGAAAAAAAAGTTTGGTAAATTGTTCGAAAATTCATTACAGAAAGGACTATAACGAAACTACTGACTAAATGAAAGCTGAAAGTGCTGTAATCAAACACAATCTTTTCATGTTCCTTATTTCTGCAATCAACGGAAATTCGGTTATTCAATTTGATTTTTCTGTGTTTATCTTTCTGTTATCACTCCTGACCACTTCACTGGAAAGCTGTTATACCTAGTAATTTGCGCTGATTAGGTGTATGAAAACGGAATATAAAAATTTCTAACCATTTTCAAATAAAAGTCTAGAATTCAATATTTATCTAAAATTACCGTTTCTATGTCTCAATCCATTTTCCATCGTTTGAAAGCTAAAAAAAATTATTTTAACATCAAGGTATACGTGAAATACATCTGAACCTAAAGAATGAAAAAACCCTCATTCCAATATACCAAATAGCTATTTAGTTTCTGTTTCTACTTTGGATTAACACAACAGTCACAATTTACGGAAATGCAGTGAGCGGTTACACAGTATACTTGATTTAATTAATTTTCTTTTGTTTTATTATGATACTGGTACTAAATAAGTTACTCGTATTCAGTAATTATTCATCAAATTAAGCAATTATTCAATATTGTAGTATACAATTGTAAGTAGTTTTAAGTAGGTTTTGGGCATTAAATTAATAAAAGTTCTATTATTCATATTATAACCAGGACCATAGTAAAAATAAAATGAAAAAAACATGTTTTATGGACTTTTGACGAGGTAAACGTAAAAATTTCTAATATAATATTTAACTCTTTTGACCTAATGATGTTATCCGGGAGCCGAAACGTCGAAGTGAAAATCTGGCGATGCCACGTTGATCCTCTGGAATAGTGCCTTAAGAATGTGTTTATAGAATGTAAATATCTTGTACAATATCCGAGATATGATGCTCTCGCCAAATTAGACAATTTTCAATTTCGCCCTGTGTCCTTAAAACTATAACCCAGATATTCCCACTGTCCTTTTTAAAAAACACTTTACAGTCTTCATTTTAAAGGATTTCAGCGCAAATTGTAGGAATCTTCTAAGGATGGCGGTATAAGTATCTTATTCCAAATATCACTTTCCGGTCATGTTTCGCTATTTTCACCGGTTAGTTAGCTTCTTACACCTTAATTCACGTGTATATAAAAATTGTAATGGCTGATGTTTGCAAACTAAGACTTGTAAGGTATGCTTTAGTATATTTTAATTACTTATAAATTTTAGATATATGTAATTAAAAATTATTATTAATTTTATTAAATACATAAATGAAAAGTTTACCTCGAGTAGGATTTGAACCTACGACCTGTACTTTGCTAGAGTACCGCGCTAACCAAGTGCGCCACCAAGGTTCAAGCCCCAATCGATGAAAATTTTGTCTTTATGTATGTAGAACTGATGTATATATATATATATATATATATATATATATATATATATATATATATATATATATATATATATATATATGATGATATATATATATATATATATATATAATATATATATATATATATTTATATATATACTAGTGACGATAAAATATGAGTGTACTTTCACAAGCGCAGTGGGCAAATGTAACACATCTTTTCTTCATTGCAGTGGGCTCACTCTACATAAGTTATTACCTGCTGTGAAAGAAGACGATTATTTTCCTGGTGGCCGTAGTGTTAAAATAAATTTATTTCCACTCGAAAATGAAGGTTGGGACACTCATGAGGATTGTAGCAAAGAGGACGAAGTAAATATAAACTTGCCAGGTAGGAAACTTCTTGCTGAGGCTGAAATAATTGAAATACGTCTGATGAAAAATGGGGGAAGAACATCTTATTCCATTGTCACAACTTGCCCAGAAGGCATCTGTAAGTCATCGAATTATAACTTATAACAGGTTACTTGAACAATACTTATGTCAATTCGGAATGGCCACAAATCAGTGCGGTTGTTAACAATAATTCACCATTGAAACTGTTCTAACTTTTTTTTTGACGATGTTGTGATCAACATCTTGGTGTATAAAACAAATCTATACGCTTACAATAAAATTAGAAAAGCAGATATAACCATCTTTCTTGGCATATTGCTTCTTAGTGGTTACAATCCACTGCTACGACGCTGGTAAAATTCGACAAACACTCACAATGATACAATTTCTAAAGCAACGTTTAGAAATCGATTCGAGCATAGCCTAACCAATCTCCATTGCTGCGACAATAATAGACTGGATGAATCTGATCGGTTCACCAAAGTAAGACCTTTGTTTTGCCAAATTAACCAACGATTTTTCGAGTTAGCACAAGTTGCCATATTTTGGACGCCATGGCTGTAAGCAGTTTATTAGAGGAAATCCTTTGTGCTATGGCTACAAACTTTGGGCTGGTGCTACTTCGGGAGGGTGTATAGTTTGGTATGAATCCTAGTTCCAAGTCAGAAATGAAACAGTGCTATAGGTCACTGGGTTTGGGTTTATCTGTAGTACTTGTTGACATTTTGCTATCGTCCTTTTCTCTACCATATTGCGTGCTCTTAGACAATTTTTTACAACTCTTTACTTATTGGATGAGTCGCAGGTACAATTTGGAAAAATAGAATAAAAATAAAAAACTGCCCATTACTTTCAGATGCTGAAATGCAAATCAACCGCGGTCCATATGAATCCAAAGTAACAGAAGATAAATCAATACAAGTGGTGAAATGGTCTGACAATAACTTCGTTCATATGACATATAATTGTTTTGATATTCAATTTTTACAACAAGTAACTAGATATTCTCAAAAAGAAAAAAAGGAATGCCTTTCCTGAAACCTTCCAGCATCCAAAAATATGTCATTAGGGGGACGTAGACAGAAGTGATCAAAATATTGGTCTGTATAGAGTAGGAGTAAGGGGAAAAATTTCGTTCAGAAGACAAGTAACTCTCTGGCTTATCCAAGCCAACGCAAGTGACAAAGCAGGAAATCTAAGCAAAATATTAGGCAGGTCATCTCAGTGGGAAAATATCGAATCTAGATTCAATGGGAAAAACCATTTCATTACAACATAAGAAAAGCAGACTAGATGTAGAATATGCTATAAAAAAGTGTCTACAAAATGCATTAAATGTAAGGTTGCGCTTCACATTCACTGCTTCATTCCCTATCATGTAAAAGGATAAAATGTTTCTATTGATTTTTTTTTCAACCCCTGTATCATTTGATGAATAACAACTAATTACCAATTGTTTCTATTAATTAAAAATAATTCGACTAATGTGTGTTACATATGCCCACTGTTCTTTTCAAAGGACGGTGGTTTTTTTAAAATCTGTAAGTTGCAGATTTTTTACCTTATTTTTTTGGTGTTTTGGAGGTCACATTCTATTGAAATTTTGAGAAAATAAATTGATAATTGATTTTTTTATCCGCTGGGCATATATGTAATAAAATAGCAACAATTTGTTTCCGTCATCGTTTTTATCTCAAAAATCGAGCACAGGAAAGTGGAAACTACAAGTCGCTAGCTCTAATATTAAGCGAGTTACCCATTTAATTCCATCGAAATGTGGACATACTGTACAATCGGTTACATGAAGTTTGGTTTTTCTTTATTTAATTTTTTTATTGAATTAGTTGTAAACTACTAAATTGGGGATTTCTCTTATCATGATACACTTTATTGCTTTTATAAAAGAAAACCTTACCATCTTTTCTTCTAATATTTAAGGAAATGTTAATTCTTATTATCTTTAAATGAATAATAACAGTTTAATTAATTACTGAATTGCTTGAAACAACAAAACTTAATCCCAGAGCAAACATTACCAGCAAACAGTACGATTATGTGTAAGTAACATAATCCTACACAGATAACACATCAGATTAATGTGATCTCGTAGTACTTGTATGAACAATGAAGGCAATATTGAAACAGTTACCAAATTTCATTAAAGTGTATCCTTAAAGCAGTAGAACTTAAATTTATAGACTCTTGAAGCTATTACTCTCACCATTCTGTATTCAAAATACAGAGCCAAAGCACGGAATCACTTGAAAATACTTTAAACACTTCATTTGCCTATTGTTATTTTCTAGTACACGTATTTTTTAACGAAAATGTATAATGCTACAGTGCCACCAAATTTTATTTCAATTTTATGTCTAAAAATTTAGAAGAAAATATTTATTTTATAGTTAGGATTTCACTGAAAAAATTAAAACAAGTCTCCATGTTTCTATAGTTGACAAGAAAAGTTTGTTAAAGTAATTCGAACTTGGCTTACTAAGTGTAACTCAATTTTGTAGTCAACTAATTGAAACTTCTGTGAAGTATTTATATTTAATTTTCCCTTTATGGCACTAAGGCTTTGAAATATTGCAAAGGTGTAGTATTATGTGGTACTTTTATATGAACTAAATTTAAATCTAAGATTAAAGTTTCTATTATAATTCCCAAGGAAATATAATTTACAAGCCAAGCAGAGTAATATTTTACTTGTACTGTGAACGATTTAATGCATATTTATCCGTTTTTAAATAGTCTTAACAAAAATCTCTTGTTTTTCAATCATTCTTGAATCTTTTCATAGACGTTGCAACGTGTCTAACCAACCACGTCACATAAAAAAAAGGGAGGAGGGAATGGTTAGCTCGACTAGCAAATCAGCCAAACGGTCCTGAGACCGCAGAGCACTCGGATAGCGTGGGTGTTTTGAAGTGTGGATAAAAATATAAGTTAGTCAGAAAACAATAACAAAATGGTAGGTAGACAGATAGGGAGAACATACAAGAAGCAGGCGCCACAAGCTTTAAAGAAAGATACTTTATTATTTCTTGAAAGAGAGACCCTGTAAAGCTTGAAACAGGGAGCAACAGGAATAGCAATTTTAACGACAATTCCCTCAACAAGGGTAACTTTATTTCTAAATTCCCAACAACGACTGCTATATGCAGAAGATTAATATAGGTATATATATATATATATATATATATATATATATATATATATATATATATATATATATATATATATATATATATATATATGTATGTATACATATGAACAATAATAAATAACACTATGTATACGTTTTCTTATGGTGTATTCGTATCAAAACATGCAATTTTTCCCCATAACACTACTAAATATAAATGTATGCTAATATCACAGTAAGAACACCGAAACATAGTGAAACTGCGTAATTGAGCGCAGGTATGAATATTGACACTGACGAGGGCAAGTCGCGAGATTTACTTGTGATAAATTCACCTTTAAATTATCTAAAATTATTAATAACACGTAATGCCCCTCTCTGGGACGCTGAAAGATCTTTCATTCGTAATCCCTGTAAAGGAAAATTTATATACGTAAACAACGGTAATAGTTGACGTTAGAAATGTAACAATCCAACTTGCCTTGCGTTTCACAATATACAAGCACAAATCCCCCCTTTAACCATGACAAATTCAAGCAGATATATAAGTAATTGGAGAAGCCTGTTCAGTTAACCGAGCTGGTAGCGTAGTGGTGACACGATCTGCTTAACATTCGGGAGGTAATGGGTTCGATTCCCGTTACAGTCTACCTTGTATGAGGTTTTCTCAGGGGGTTTTCCTCATGCACATGTAGCGGCATGGTCACTGCGTATATGCACACCATGTGCGGCTGCTTAAGCGAATGCTGGGGTAGTATTTTCCCCCTCAGAACCCTAACTCCGTTCCTTTCGATCCAATCCTGACCACACCCATCCTTAATCCCACCATACATATATACGTAATGTATGTATGTATGCTGGGAATCCATGATTGTGGCTGAAGGAGCTCGGAAAGCTCGAGCAGGCCTCCCTCCCCCTTGAGGAGGGAATGAAATATGTGGCCTTTTCCTTTTCTTTCCTGTTCATACATTCTATAAGTTTTAGTATGCATACAAGTAACTCAACAACTAAGATTAGGTACCAATGATCTGAACGCCCTTTTCCTAAAGCAATCAAATTTATACTTAAAAGCTAACAAACATAGTATAGCTAATATGACACAGACACCCGGTATATATACATAATGTATGCTTTGAGTTATTGCTCCTGCGTACGATAGCGTAAACAGTAGCTTTGAGTATCAAATTTGGAAGCTAAATGCTAACACATCACTGTGTGTTCTATTTAAAAGTTCAGCAGTAATTACCTCAAACTTGATTAAGTATGTGTACAAATTATTTACTAATGGATTGATCCAGTTATAGGAATTTTACATTAGTGATTTTTTTCTGAAAGTTAAATCTTTTCGGATAGTAACATGATCATGCAACTGTAAGACAGGTACACAGTTCAGTAAAAAATAATTTATAATACGGTTAATTTAAATGCACTTAATCTTTTGTAGGAGCTGCGAGGTGTAATCCGTAACCAATTAGGAAACAAACTTGACAATGTAATATTTATTAATACAAGTGATAAGGAAAGCTCTGGCCTGCTTGTCGAATGTGATTTAGTTATACAGCTTAAATTCCATCCTCATAATTACAGTCCCGTTACTAGTAGTCATTAACGAGCATTCCCAGTTAACGGTACATCGTAGCAACCCAAAAGCGAGACGAAAGGTACATAACATATAATCTTAACAGCAACCAGTACACAAAGAAGGAAAACACAGAAGGGAAAGACCTAAAACGAAAAAAAAAACTAGAAAAAAGTAAGGGATATAATATCAGTTTATTCATCTAACGTTATTTTATCTCTATAGGTCGAAGACGACCTATATTGTGATAATTTTCCACGAACTGGTTAAATATAATTCCTTCAATTTACATACCGTAGTTTAAGCTTAAAAGAAAGATTCTAATTATAACGAGCTTGAAGACAATCGAGCCAACTCACCTCTCGGATCTTATTATTTTCCTCTTCGTAGGTGTAACAACGCGAGGGGGACCGCTCGCGCTCGTTGCTTCATTCTGAAACAAGCGATTACTTTAAGGGCGTGTAACGTGGTTCCGAGCTAACGTCAGCTTCGGATAGCTCTACGGGTAAGCCTCGTATTACTACCTTAGCAAGACGCTCGCTCCTTACCTAATAGGTGTGGCGAAGGCGATCCGTTGCCTATCCAGTTCACGGGAGAAAACCACCTAGTTCTCCCTCCGACGAAGGATTACCGGGGGTCTTCTGCGGTCTTCGTCTGTTCTATCGCTGAGGGACTGTTGGTGTATTCCTCCAGTACCTGGTACGCGATGCCCATCGGGAGCGGCGTTGGCGAGCATGCGGTCGGTGTTTTCTTCGGCCTCTTCTTCTCGAATCCATCGGGGCTGGCGGAACCGGGACGAGCATCTTCTTGTCTTCCTTGTACGGTGTCGATGGCGGCTGCGGTGGACGTCGATGGAGCAACTGGTTGTGCCTCAGCAGGCGGGGCGACGTCTTCTGTTGGTCCTGGTGGTGGTGTCTTCTTGGGCCGTTTAGTGCGGCGACGGCCGGTGTTGCGTTGCTGCTCCATGGTGGCTGAGCAGCGACGGGATCTTCTGGATGACTTGCGTAATCCCTAACGGTGGGAAACCGCAGTCCTCTTGGAAGCCGGCTGTGTCGATAAGCCTCCCAAAACCGCGCGGCATCGCGAAAACAATACCGCCAGTTGTTGCTTTTTTTGAAAAATCTTACGCTGAGTATCGATGTTTATCGTGTGAGTGACACCAATGGGGAATTTTGAACCTGTACACCTTCCAAAAAATTGTTAATTAGTAATTATACATTAATGGTTAATGACCATTACTCTTTAGAAATTCTTAGGTAACATTAAGTTAAGTACCTTAACATTAACGATCGTATTTAGTGGATACGAAACAATGTTTATAAGTCTACGTATTAAAAATTTCCCATTGTTATGTGTCGCGTGATTAACCGTCTTAAACCCTAAAAAAGATAGAGAAAAATAGTAGCAATATAATTGTTACACCTTTATCCCCGACCCCACATAAAATTAGCAAGTCATTAAAGATTTAGTAGTAATATTAGGGAATCATTTCTGACGTATGGATGAAATTTGAGTATTTCTTATATTTCGAAAACGGATATGAAACTTGTTATCAAGTTCTTGTTGACTAAGTTCATGGAATTAGTTTTGACGGAGTCGCAAGTAGATTTGTACTTGGTTATCGCATATCGTTCGGTGGGGGTCTCCTGTTTGTTTGGTCCATTGTGATGCAGCCTTTAAGTCTTATCTGATTAAGTTAGTTTTACGTTACACTTACGATAGGGTGTTTCTTGATACCTCATTTGTTCCTACTAGGTTATCGGCGTAGTGCCGTTTGATGTTTCTCATCGAAATTGACATATTCTCGTTTTTCCTGAGTGTTACCATTGGTTAATAATCAAACATGGTCTCATTCGTATATTAGAGATACTTTCACCTTTAGTGAGAGTGGATTATAGACCTTGAGAAAGGATACTGACGTCCTGTGTCTGGAATGGAAACGTTTCCCATTTAGGAACTCAGTTTACGAGTGGAGTTACCTTAAATTTTCCTTTACGGACTGTGCATATTCTGGTATAAACTTTCAAACTTATTTCGTAGAAATGGAAGTTTTGCTGAAAACAATTTTCGTTCTGTTTGTAATTTATTGAGGTTTAGGTAGGGTAGCTTGGTGTTACTAAAGTGCTTCATTTCTGCGATTGAAGTACATTCGGTTTTGAATAAATGTGTATTTTTTAATTGCTTAACCGTGAAGATCAACGCGTCGGTTCTTAGACGTTATGGTAGGAAAATCTTTCATTCAGATGGTACTTTAAAATACCAAGCAAATTTTTCATACGATAATATTAAGGAATTTAGAAACTTTACATTTCAAAAATTTGTACATTGATTCCCGTTCAATCAATTAAGTGGGGCCAATGTTAATCTTCCTGCGTATGTCAACTTTGTCGCAGTTAACTTCAGTGAAATGCCGAAGTATTGTTAAAACTTACCCTTAGTTTATCACATTTTAAGTAAAGCGGAATACACTGTCTGATTATGACATCAGAGAAAGCACGAGAGCGTGCGAAATAAAATGCAAAGAGTTTCCGATATCAAAATCAATACGAGTTGCGGTAGAACTATTAACGCCTTTGAGACAAAATCTGCATCTGACTATTTTAACTCCATAATATATGATTTTGTACATAATCTAGGTAACGGGTAGCGTACAACATTTATTTTGGCACACTTGCACCATGGTTACGTCGATTACTTAATAATGAACGATACGTTACGTTATTTCTGCCCGATACTTAGGCATTTTATTTTATTTAGAATAGAGGGCTAACAATGAAAATATCACAATAAAAAACAAATTGGGCAAGATTAAATCATTTCGCACTATGTGAAAGGAATGTACATAAAAAGTTGACCAATAACTGTAAGGTATGAAAAGCCGACACTATTCATTCATTGAAAACTATGTCGTCGAGCACTAGATAAAATCATAGTAAGATCAAGTTCTTGCACACTTTTTGCTGGAAGGTACATCAGTCCTTTTCTCCCATTATTAGAGCTATCAAGTAAAATAATCCTACCCTGATGGTAATTTTTTGGTATGAAATGAAATTTACCGTATTTAAACCTGGATTTGCAAAAATGGTAACATATGTAAATGCTAACATCTTGTATGTTCAATATGTTTGAAAACTATGTCCTACCTTTACCTTTTACTTAATTAAGAAGAATATTTGTGATTTTGAGATCCGGTGAATAACTTAATAATGTATAAAGTAAATGAATACTAACTTTTTGCACATCTCTCCTAAGGTAAGTATTTTTAAAAATGTATCAGATATCTGAATCTTGCACTATTAGTAATATAAATTACGTCACACCTTCGTTAAATCATTTTAGTTTAGCAAGATGAAAGTCTATATAAAGATCTTACTGGAAATAAACAAACGCCTCATTTTGATGAATAAGTATCACTGGTGACCATAAAAAGCTCTTATTGGAAATAACCAAGCGTCTTATTTTGTTGGGGGTGTATTATCAACAACTTGTAAAACAATGGTCGATCTCACAGAGCCAGTAGCCGCTGTAAATGTGGCTCTGTTCCCAAGCTGTCAATGGGGACCCGGCCCCAAGCTGTCACTGGGAGTGATGGGAATGGAGCTCAGTAGAATGATATGCTAGAGTGCTAAAAATTGTAGACTAACTTCTATTTATCAAATGTCTAAATCGAAATACTAAACAATACAAACAATGCAAACTTGTTCACCTTCACCTAGCATCAAACGAAATACTTGGCCAAATATATAACACCCAAAACAGAGAAAATGTCAAACAGGGAAGCATGCAACACAAGCGGGAATATTGGTCTTAGCACTTTTGTATGACTCATCAGATTTTCTCCGGGGTTATGAAGTAAACATGAATTATGCTCGAAATCAACATCTTCGACTTGTAAGTTGAACCTTGCTTCGGTAAAAATATAACAATTACCTTAACAGTAATTTTTGTTTTAAACCTAAAACAAATAACGGCCTTTCTCTGTTGATGGGTAACATGAAGAACTCGAATTGATTGAAAATAGTGATTTTAATCAACGTCTTATGCAATGCATTTGTTCACTTAAATAGCACATCTAATTCAATTTATTTGCGATAACTGATGCTATGATATTCTTATTTCAATCGAACACAATTGAAAATTAAAAAGCCATAACATATAACACAGCCCCATTCCAAATTTCAACTAAACTGCTGGCCACTCGAACTTACATATAGTGATTTTTAGGCAAAATTTAAAGTTAAATATTTTCAATAGGAATGCAAATTTTAATAGCTAGCTTTTTTCGAATTAAGCTGCATGGCGTATATTTATCGTAGGACCATTGGTTTATTATATACGGGGTGATCGATGAAGTCATGCAAAAAATCAAAAAGTTTGTATGAGTGAAATTTCCTCAAAAAATTTTTTTGGTCGTAATATGGTTCGTTACTAAGGTAACATCAATATCTCTAGACATTTTTGTCAGTTTTTGGATTAAGGCCCTTAGGCCTTGCACACACTACTCAACATAAAATTTGGGTAGCCAAATTTTTAAAATTTAACTTGACATTGCATTGACGATTCTTGATGATTTTTGCGGATTTGAAATCCTTGTTTCAGGTAGATTTCCATGGTCTAAGCATTTTATTTGAGGGTTGAAATTAACACATTATACCGGGTCGATAATAAACAAAAACGTAGCGACAAGAACAAGTTTATTACATTATATTCTAAAATATACAAGAATGGTTAACAACGGTCAAATTTAAAGGTTCCTGCAATACCTAAAAAAACACGGTGTACTGTAATAACAAAGATGAGGTATGTATGGATAGGGATACCTAGTGGTAATTGGTATTGGTAATTTCTAATAAATAAAAAATAATTAGTCTGAAAAACATAAATTGTCTGTCCATTAATTTTTGTTTTCAATCCACTGCGTCAAAGATGGGAATTGCAACCTTACATTTTCGGAGTTTACAATGAAAGTAACCGACAAATATCAATGGAAAAATGCCAATTGTCCTATCTTGAGATACCTAATCTTTGGTAATAATTTACACGAAATTAGGAACATTAATAAAAAAAAAGAAACTAATATTTTGCTGGTCCTCCTGCTCGACGTATTATTTCCCGACATCGATTTGGTAGAGTATCCACAAGATTATTTATAAAATCTTGTGGAATATTTTCCCATTCTTCATGAATTTAACTAAGCGTTTCTAAGGTTTCAGGGGGTACATCACGCGATCTTACTTTAAGTTTTAAATAAGACCAAACGTGTTCGATGACATTAAGATCCGGGGACTTTGCAGGCCAGTCCATCCTATTGATGTTCTGTGCCTGCAAAAACTCTGTGATCCTTCACGCTCTGTGAGGTCGAGCGTTGTCATCCACCAATAGAAATTCTGGGCCGTAATTTCGAGAAAAAGGAACAATAATGGGTTCCAAAATTTCCTCCTGATGAACAATAGCGTTAACGGTTTGGTTGGTAATGAATAGCTCGCTTTTACCATTTCTTATGGTACCTCCCCACACTGTATCACCTCCGCCGCCAAACGCCTCTTGAGGGGCCATATTTTCATCCAAATATCACTGATTTGGCTCTCTCCAAACTAACATTCGGCCATCGGAGTGAAATAAATTAAATCTTGTTTCGTCAGTAAATAAACAATGGCTCCACTCTGCATTACCCCAATTCGCATGCCGATTTGCCCATGCCCGCTTATTCGCTCTATGGTGTTGTAATAACCGTACACATTCTGCTCTGCGACGGGCTCTATAACTTAAAATGTTTGGCATTATGTTATGTTTTTGAAAAAAAATTCTCACCTCAAGTTGTTTTTATTTAATGTTCTTCTCGCAGTTCTGTCCGAAACTCTCACCCCAGTTTGTTATCTTAAAGAGTCATTCAGTGTTCTAGAGTTCTTTGTTCTATTCTGCATAGTTAACAGTCTTTAATTCCATAGCAACAATTTTTTTTTCCAATGCCTACTTTGAAATTGACGCGTCGCGTAGAAATTACACCCGATCATAATTATCGGCATGGGGGTGGACAGAGAACTCTGTAAAACTAAATGACTCCTTGAGACAACAAAGTGGGGTGTGAGTTTCGGACAGAAAAGTGAAAAGAACATTAAATAAAAACAACTTGAGGTGAGAATTTATTTTTACAAAAACTTAAATAATGCCAAACCTTAGAGGGCGTCGTACCCTACGTTTTTGTTTCTTATCGACCCGGCATAATGTGTAAATTTCAACCCTCAAATAAAATGCTTAGACCATAGAAAATCTACGTGAAACAAGGATTCCAAATTCGCAAGAATCATCAAGAACCGTCAATGCAATGTCAAATTATAGCATTTTAAAAATTTTGCTACCCAAATTTTATGTTGAGTAGTGTGTGCAACGCCTAAGGGCGTTAATCCAAAAACTGACAAAAACGTCTAGAGATATTGATGTTACCTTAGTAACGAACCATATTGCGTTCAAAAATTTGCATTCCTATTGAAAATATTTAACTTTAAATTTTGCCTAAAAATCACTATGTGTAAGTTCGAGTGGCGAGCAGCTTATGTGCCTCTATTATAATTGCAGAATTCATTCAATAGATGAGACCCAGCTGTATTTTTTGGTTTTTTTGGTGTATTTGCAGTGGATTGTTGACTAGTTTCTTTTGTTTTGGGGTTGCGTGACTCTATTGTTTATTTATTTATAGGTTTTAGAGTGTTTGTACTATTACATATTTTATTAGTTACGTCAATTTCTTGAGTCGTCTGGTTTTGCGTCCATTCAGATCCATATTTTGCAATCTTATTTCAACACTGTAAATTTCCAGATCTCATTTTAATCTTTTTAGTTTTGACAGTAATTCGTCTATTTGTGTAACAACTGCTTCAGACATGTCTTCTCGCAGCTCTAGTGTAAGTCTTTGAACCACAAATATTTTATATCCGCGACATGTGAAAGTTGAGAGAGTATCCCTGACCTGCAGGCGCTAAAACCCTAGCGCAAGTTTTGCAGCCTTTGCGGTGTTCTATGCGTTGGTATGGGGGCTGCCGTATTAGAATACTCTTTCAAATTCCAATTTTTCCTTCCATAACAATTACAGTAATCTACATCTATTTTTAAAATACATCACAGATGGCGCCAGAAACAAGATAACACAAACAAAGTGGCGAAAATGTGAAAAGGCCCACAGAAACAAGCTGGTACAAACCAGGCTGCGAAAGACAGAAAACGCCCAAGGAAATAAGACGGCGCAAACAAGATGGCGGAAATTCAAAAAGTCACAAAGCTTTGTCACCTTCCAATACTTTTAAAACATGTTTCTACATAGAACCACAAACGGTCCCTGTTACAGCGAACTTGTATTAGTTTTTTAAAGATAATCTACTAGATGGCGCCACAAAGAACTTCTGAAATGGGTTAAGACTGCGATAGTTTCTGGGCCTAACGGAGTCCCATAAGTCAGTGTGGAGCCTCGATTACTAGAATACTATTCCAAATTTTTACAGCAATAACAAAGAGGGCCCTAGCCAGAAACTAAGATTCTGTGACAAGTTTCAAACACCTAGCGGTGTCCTATGAAATGGTATGGCGCCTTCAGTATTAGAATACTATTTTAAATTTTAAGTTTTCTCTTAGTACAAGTTACAGGACTCTAGTATGTACCTTTAAAATATACCACTATATCAGGCTCTACTAGAGGGAGCTCCTAAGCCCTAAATATCGGAAATCAGATGTAATCTGCTGCGTGGTGGACAGTGGACAATCAGATGCAGGCTGTGACGTATGAGACGAGCAATCATGTGCAATCTGGGCGTGGCTTAGGGTGGGGGACGACTAATCAGAAATAAGTGAAATACTGCTTAGTAGTAGGGACGCCCAAAGGCGACTGAGGTTATCTACATCCCAAGGGTTGGGCTGCCAAGAAGGCCATAACTAGGGGCTCAAGATACGTCATCAACGGATTGCAATGGCGCCGGTGAAGAAGAGTTGGGGAAAGACGCGCGTTTAGTTTGGAAGATGGGTGACTCACGACGTCGCGGAGTGTGGGTGTGACGTCACAAAAAGGTGAGGGGAGGGGTAAGTGCCAGTATTCTACTTACATGATTGCGATTACAATTTTTTAGTGCATGGTTACTTGAAAGAGTTAAATCTTGAAGCACTTCCGGTATGAAATTTTGAAATTTTGTTAGCATGCTGTATAGTTTATGCTGAGCCTAATAAAACAACTCTGGTGCAAGTCCACCCAGTAAGTTAAGTTGTCTAACGAGCACTGGAAGCTTTTGACACGAAGTGCCTCCCGGTCAGAGGGAAAAAACGCTTAAAACATATTTAATAGCAAATTAGTGTTGATAATTACTAATATCATTAATAGACATCAGATAGGAATATTGAATATAGGAATATGTTCTTTAAAAGCTAAGCAAAATTAAACAGAAAGTTCAAATTTGAACCCAAAACTGATAAAGTTTATTGTGTAATACTCAATTCAATGCAAACAATAATGTGAAAAAAACAGACAGAAATTGATAACATCTTATTTATATATAAAAGCTCAAGGGAAAACTTCTAAAGGGTAAGCATGAAATTCTTTATAATTGCGTGTTATCAGTAAATAAAGCAGTTAGTTGTACATGGATAAGCGCCAAATGTATTAATGTAATTGAAATCGAACAAAAGACCTTTGTTAGTAAAATATCAAAACATTTACCTACGTTTATAAACACAAAATGAATGTATTTAGTTCAACGTAATAGGCTTTATTATACTCGAAAGGCATAAGACCGAAGTTTGGTTAGTGTAAGACGTAAGGAAATTTGCTCTATTGTGAAAGTTAACATATAGAAATTAAATGTCTTTATGGAAGGTTTATCCAAGGGATACACAATCTCTAGCATTCTTTTGTTGTTTGACAGTCATGGATAAACTAACAAAATTGTTCCTTTTTTTTGGTAAAGCCAATAAGCGATTTAAAGATAATACAGATTGATGTTACAATAACATTATGCTAATTTGATTTACTGTTAGCTTTTGGTTATTGTTTACTTTATAATTTAATTTGGTTTCATTTTTAAAATGCCGACCAAACGCTTTTTTTTCAAATTGTCGTTTAAATTGGATGGAAATGATTTTTTTCAAAGCTCTAGCGTATATTAAATTGGTAACGGTGTTAACAGGATTTTTACTTTTATTTTTAAGCCTACTTTGCATCTACACTTTAAATTATGTACATTTAGAATACTTTTTATACTTGAGAGAGATTTGAAGACAAATTTTTTGTCTCTTGCGGATGTCATAAAAGCGGGGCATTATGAGTAATTCATTTTAAATAGAAGCATACTTTATTGATTATATCATACAACTGTTGATGTGCCATATATTGGTAAAATAAATTTAAACTTAAGTCTACATAACATATTCCCCTTTGAAGTGAAGTTATCTCAAAGAGAAATTAAAAAAAAAAACTGTTTGTTCCATTGGCTGTTTTAAAGTAGATATTTGAATGCATTTTTTTCTTGTCGCCTGCTTAATTGGCCACCACTTATATATTTTAAGTTAGTTTTATCTCAAAATAACCTATTGTCGGTAGGAATTGAAGGGAAACGAAAAAAAAATAAGTTAGTTTTATCTAAAAATAACCTATTGTTGGTAAGAATTGAAAGAAAACGAAAAAATAAATTTAAAAGACGACTGTAGATTCAAGTTTATAATATTCGTGGAGACTGACTGTATAATTGCTTTCATAGGTTATTTAGTACTTACATCTAACTTATGTTTAATAAATTACTTATAATTATTATGTATTTAACCGAGCTTATGGTCTTAAGACAGATAAACGAAAATAATAGGTAAAATGTACCTTAGAGATCCCAGTCAAAACGGTCCCATAAAAAAGATACCGAAGTACTTACACTCAAGACCTTTATACTATGTTAATTAGTGTGTTAACCATTATCCTTCCCAATACCGCGTGGGTTTAAAAGTGCCTAATACCAGGTTGGGTCCTTTTAGACCCCAGTGATTTGTTTTCGTTATACTCAGAATTTGTTGCACGTTTAATTTTTTTAAGAACAATACAATATTGTTTTTCTACAACTAACCGAAAAGTGCAAATTTTCGCTTCCAAAATAAAGCGCAAAGTAGCACTTTTCCGAGGAGCAAGCTTTTTTTTACTTTGGCGCTCGGCGAGCGGCAAAGTAACTTAAACGCTCACTTAAGTCACTATGGAAACCTTAATAAAGAAACGTCTAGTGTTTCTGCAACTTTTGACAAAAGTATGCATTGAGGGGTATTTGACAGATGTCGTTCTGGTACAATACATATCTGGTGTGGAACATCACATGACCTTCCAACCTACAAAATGGTAATTAAAATAAATGTAATAATTTTGATATAATTTTTTTTAGGATAATTATGCTACCTCTTTTATAATAAGTTCATTACGAAACTAAATAACATTGTAAAAATAAAAACAGTTTTGAACAAACATTCTTACAAAAACATATGTGTAGCGCAAAGTGGTGCTTACGTTTTGAAATCTGAACTGTCAAATTTGAGGTTATCAATAATTATTAATTTTTAGCAAACATTTTTATAACACCGGTTGTAGAAAAATCATGTCTGTAATTCCAGCACAAAGTGACAATGCCGCTCTCGCGAGATAGCCGCGCTCCGGTGAGCGTTGCTCGTCGATCTTCTCGCTCCGTGCGGCAATGTATCACTTTGCGCTTAATACACAAATAGCTATTTCTTAACCCATTAAATATTTCTAAGATGATATACGTTTGTAGAACTTTTTTAAATGTCAAGATAAAAAGCCTCCTGTGCGAAACACTTGTTCTGTCAAAACTAAAGTTTTGTGATAGTATTTATAACTTCTTTACAGACTCTGTTGATGAACGACGTGTACAAAAGTTACAGAATACGTGTTTGAGATTGATTTTTGGCATAAGAAAATTTTAGCGGATTTCTTATGAACTGAAGGAAGTGAATTGGCTTAATATGAAAAACAGGCGAATATTGCATAGTTTAACTCTCTATCATTCTATAATTTTAACTAAAAAACCAGCTTACCTCTATAGCAAAATTAGTTTCAGCATCATGTCAATTTACGATTTAGGGGGTTAATAGGTCCACCGTTTTATCAAAGGTGTTATAGTTATAATATTTACAGGTACTACAATTCTGTCCCCCATTATCTTAAATCGGTTAGCTTAATGCAGTTCAAAAGAAAGTACAAGATTTGAATAGTCAATTCACTATATGATGACTACTTACGCTAGAAATCCATACTCAAAATGTTTAATACTTTAGTATGTAATTTAGTAAGTGTATGTATTCATTTAAGCATTCAAATTATGGGTTGAGTGGAAGAGCAGGAAGTGATAATTTATCTTTATTACAAACTGAACTCCGTCTATTGGGAAGTGTAAATCCTTTATACGTGTAAACAAATTCATAAAGTAGCTTAATAAAAGCATATTATTATTATTTTTTTTATTTTATTTTTTTATTTTTTTTTATCGAGGGGGGAAATGCACCTTACGCACACTCCAAACGGAGTAGTGTGGGGCTCTCCCGACTGGACATACCCACTAAAACCCCACCTCAGGCTTCGACTTCTTTGGCCATTAGCCTTTCTCAGATATAAACTTAAGGCAACCATATATCGCCTTGGTTCCTACTATAATAAGCGATACTAGATCATCGTCTAGTTAAGTCCTAGGATGGTTATAGTTTGTCCAGTAGCCCCACTTTTTGAAAGAAGTCAATCGTGTTACTACATTGGCTCTCGTTGGATAGGTTTGCTTCCCATCTTTTGTCAATTTTAAAAAGGTTACGTTCGACTATATACTGTGGGCAGACACAAAGTATGTGTTTTATCGATAAATTTGTTTGACACATTTCACAGAGGGGAGGATTCTTTCCTGTCAAAAGGTATTCGTGTGTATATGCAGTGTGTCCCAATCGAAGTCTATAAATCTTGGTGAGTTTGAATCGTTTTTCTTTAATTTGAAACAATGGCCCCAGGTCTGGTTTAATTTTCCTTAACACAAGATTTGATGTCATCTACTGATTTCCCCACCACTCCCAAACAAGTTTCTTTACTGTCGCTTGTTGTATCTCTTTCGGCAGGTTTATTACGTTTTCCTCTGCTAAACCGAGGTCTTCCAGGGCCTCTCTCGCTCTTACTCCCAGTGATCTACATCTGCGCAAGCGAGCGTTCTCGATATTTTGTGTTAATATAGGGCGATTTGGATGTTCGATCTGCGATATAACTTTGAGGTAGTAATTTACTATCAGCTGTTTCCTACGGATGTTCAGTGGAAGGATGTTAGATTCAGCTTGGAGGGCACCGATGGAACTTGTTGGATAGGCTCCAAGGGAGTACCTTATAGCGAGGTTCTGAATCTTGTCTAGTTGACCCAACAATGTATCACTGCTTGTTGAGTAGACGGTAGAACCGTAGTCTATTCTTGATAAGATTAACGCCCTGTAGATGTCAAGCAGCATTTTTGGATCCGAACCCCATTTGAGTACCCTTAGAACGTTTAGTGATTTTTTGCATGATATTATCAAGTTTTCTAGGTGACTAGTCCATCTTAGTTCCCTATCCAGGGTGAGGCCTAAGAACTTTATTTCTTGGGAAATACTTATTATTCGACCGTTCATGTACAGTACAGGGTCATAGTGTGGTTTACGGAGTCTACAAAAATGCACAGTTTTTGTTTTCTCCTCAGAGAGGACAAAACCTGTTTTATTTATATTTTGTGCTATTTGGTCGATTCCCATTTGTATTTTGCGGGTTATATTGCCTATTTTCTTGTCAGCATGGCAGATCATTAGATCGTCAACGTAAAGGCTTCTATCAACCACTTCCACATCTCTCGCTATTTCATTAATAGCAATAGCAAACTGGCTACAGCTCAGTGTTGAACCTTGAGGTACACCGTTTGCTAATGTATATTCATTTGAGTTAACGTCACCTACTCTGACTATACACTTTCGTTCTGCTTGAAAAGATTGCACAAACTTGGGAAGATAGGTTATATTTATGCATATTTGTCAGGATTCCATGCCTCCATGTCATATCGTAGGCCCTCCTTATATCGAAAAACACTGCCACGAGGTGTTCTCCATTATCAAATGCCTTTAAGATTTTTTCACTTAACCAAGTGATCAATTGTTGATCGGCCTTTCCGAAATCCTGACTGGTATGGAACTAGTTTTTTGTTTTTTTCCAGGAATGATTGAAGCCTCTCATTCAACATTCTTTCCAGTAATTTTCCTAAACAACAAGTCAGGCTAATTGGTCGATAGTGTTCTGCTAGCAACGGGTTTTTGCCAGGTTTTAAAATGTTAACCACAATTGCACGTTTCCATACTGACGGGCAAGTACAGTTTCGCCAGCACTCATTAAAGAAGTTTACTATACTTGTTTTCAGTTAAGGACTGCAGTGGCGGAGCATCTGGTTATGAATGCTGTCATGTCCGGGTGAGCATGACTTGGTTTTCTGGAGTGCGGTTTCTAGTTCTTCAAGCGTAAAAGGTAAGTTGTAGTCTAGGTCTTGCTCAGTTTCAAAATCGATTTTTGTTGCTTCCCAGTTAGCTTTTATTTCCAGAAATGAGTCAGTGTAATTTCCAGAGCTGCTGGCTCTGCAGAATTCCGTTGCTAGGAGATTTGAAGTCTCCTGCAGGTTATTTGTTACGACCTCGTCCGGTCTCCGAAGGAATGTTGGATAGTTACGTCCACATTTACCAGATATTGCTCCAATCTTTTTCCATATCTCATTTGAGGTGACATCCGGTGTAATTTCAAATACGTAGCGTTGCCACGATTTTCTTTGTGCTTCAAGAATTTTTCGGCGACAAACAGCTCTACATTTTTTGAAGTTAATGAGATTTTCCATGGTAGGACTACGTCGAAATCTATTCAGAGCTTTTTTCTTTGCTGAAATTTTCTCTTTTATTTCCGCTGACCACCAGGGTACCATTTTAGTGATCTTGCCAGATTTAGATTTTGGTATATTGGCTTCCGCGGCTTTTATTATTGCGTTAGTCAAGCTCTCGAGATTTAAGCTGTTTTCGCATGGTGCAATAAGCTGTTCAGTAAAACATTTCCAATTGGCTTGCTGGATTTTGAACTTAGCAAGCGATTTAACGACTGGGTTCTTGCCTCGGACTGTGATAATTATCGGGAAATGATCGCTGTTGTGTAGGTCGTTCTCAACTTCCCTTTTCAGATTTGTGTGTATAGTTGGAGAGCATATTGTCAGATCAATGAAGTCAAACGTTCCCGATCTTATGTTAAAAAACGTAGACGATTCGTTATTTAAAATACAGAGGTTTTTGTCCTCAATTAATTCTAACAGCTCTTTACCTCGAGCATCGTTTGTTGCCGAACCCCAAACAGCACTGTGACAGTTGAAGTCGCCTAGCAGGATAAGAGGTGATTGCAGTTGATTCACGATATTGCCTATTTCTCCAACACAGTACCTTGTGTTAGGAAGATAAACGTTACATATTATAAAACCTCCACTAATTTCGAGTTTTATTGCAATAGCTTGATATTCTGTATTGATTTTAACTTCTTTGTAGGGAGTACCTTGACGGATTGCGAACGCTACTCCACCACATGCCCTTTCAGGTGAGTTGAAGTCTTTTCTAACTATGTCAAAACCTTTTATAGTATATTTATTCACATGCTTCAGGTGTGTTTCCTGAAGTGCAACACATACTGGATTGTACTTTTGGATTAGCAATTTTAGTTCATTTTGATTGTGTACTACACCCCGACAATTCCATTGTATTATACAATTCTGCGGCATGAATATATAGGTTTTAAATTTTTACTAAATTGATAGAGAACCAGAATTGCTATTAAGACGATAGCTAATATACAAATTTATTTGCGTATATTAAGCCAAAAAAACACATATATCACAGATTTATACGATAGTTGGTTATGAAAATATCACAGATGTTCTATCACTTTAACTACCTACTAACCGTAGTAATTTTTCTATAGAAGAGGTTCCATCTTTCATACCTTCCTTTCCATGAGGAATTCTCGGCTTGCCTTTAGGCCACCCCTTCTTTCTTCCCTGTTTAGCTGCTAGCACTGTCTTCCCGTCAAGGGACTCAATGCTAGAGCCTGTCGATGTAGATCTAGCAACTGATACCTTTCGCTTAGCCCCATGTGATTCCTGCTCCATGTATTCAACATGGTCTAATGTGGGACTAGGCAATGGCAAGGTTGGGGCTATGAACACTGGCTTTGGGACAATGTTTTTTTCATAAAGATCTTTTTTCAACAGGTCTAATTCTTTTCTCAAAAGATCCATTTCCTGTTTAATAATATCCTTTATTTCAGGTATAATCAGTTGTGTCGATGGAGTAACTGGCGCTGCCGCAGCCTGTGCATAAGTAGTGGAGGTAGTAACCAATGTACCTACTTGCTTCTTGGCTTCTGAGTAGGATAACCTATAAGTCACCTTAACCTCTTGTATTTTGAGCTCTTCTTTGAAGATTGGGCACGACTTTGTCATTGCTTTGTGCGGTCCTTGGCAGTTTGGACATTTAACAGGTGTCTCGTATGGTGTTTCCATATGTGGTGGTTTTCCGCATACACATCTTTTTTCATGTTTACAGCTAGTAGACGAGTGCCCAAACCTTTGGCAGTTAAAACAGCGAAGTGGATTTGGGATATATGGACGTACTTGTAGTGAGTAGAAAGCCGCACTGATAGATTTCGGTAGACGCGGTGAGTTAAATGTTAGAACGTGGTTAGGAGTGTCTTGGAACTCTCCCTCACGTGTCGTCCTTATTCGTCTGACATCAACTACTCCTTGCTCTTTAAGGTTTTCTTTGATTTCAGAAATTGAACAGTTTAGCAAGTCTCTACAAAACACTACTCCCTTGGACGTATTTAATGTACTGTGGGGTTCAACTGTAATATCGAAGTCACCCAGTCGCTGCAATTTTATTAGTAGTCTTGCCTGTTTGTTTGACACAGTTTCTACTAATAGGTCTCCTTTCATTTTTCTCACGTTTTTCAGGTTTCCCAATGAACTATATAGTAACTTACTGATCAGGAAGGGGCTTACATTGGTAAAATCAGCTTCCTTTCTTTTCACTACCAAGAACCGGGGCACTGAGTCCTCCGTCTCAATGGCAGCATTTGTTTTTAGCGGTGGAAAAGCACCTTCGTTTGAAAGTCTTCTCCCACTACGCTGTTTTCCAGTAGAATATCCATTTTCGTTGCCAAGGTCGTCAACTATTCCAGTAACATTTCCTTGCTCCGTGGCCTGGTCTCCTACCACGGCAGCCGAGCAGCCGCTTGATAACGGTCGGGTGAGGCCTGCCCGCTCCGCCTCGCTCCCGACCGGTGCTGGGGACAATCCGAACCCCTGCACCGTAAGATGTGGGCGCCCCGAAGGGCTCGAGTTATAATCCATTATCATAGCATAGTCGTCTCCAAGAGCATTTTATCGCTAACTGCCAGCGGGCCATAGCCTTTTTTTTGTTTTTTGTTTTTAGATGGAAAGTGATATTAGTGATGAATAAATGGAATGCTGAGGCAAGTAACGCAGACATACACTAAGGGTACAGCAGACATTTGACGAGGACAACAAACGACCTGAGATCACTTAGCTTCACCACTGCTGGCAACAGTGGCTACTGAGCCTCCCCACCACGTCAAGGTGGATCTCATCGGGGAGGTATTATTATTATTATTATTATTATTATTATTATTATTATTATTTATTGTTATCACACATACAGTGGTATTGGAATATAATGGGAGATTAAATCCAACCATTATATTGTACAGAGTATTGTTTATAATAATATTAATAAACTACTAACAAATATGTAATTGTTATAATAATACTAACAAATATATATATATGAATATTAATACTAAGAATTTAGATTAGCTAAAAATTTTCTTACAATATGGCATGTTTCTAAAATGACAGTACGCTGTAATATAGGAAATAAACTAGAATTTAGTGCTGATTTAGACAAATTGGTTTTGAATTTGTTAGATACTACACCAGTGGCAGACAGTACAATTGGAATCAAAGAAATTTTTGTAATATTCCATACACTCATCATTTCTATCGCCAATGTCTCATATTTATGAAGTTTTTCAGTTTCAGTAGAAATAATATTTTTACTTAAGGGTATGGCGACATCAATAATGAATGCATGATTATCTGATTTATTTATAACAATAAGATCAAGTCTATTATGTCTAACCTCTCGATCAGTAAGAACGATTCTGTCCCAATATAATATATAACTTTTGTTTTCTAATACTGATTCGGGAGTGTAAACATAATAAGGCCTAACATTATCAAGTAAATTGTACTTAATTGCCAGTTGTTGGTGTAAAATCTTACAAATTTGGTTGTGTCTGTGGAGATAATCAGTAGGAGCCAAGAAGGAACACCCACCTATTATATGTTCAATGGTTTCAAAAGGTACATTGCATTTTCTACAACAATCTGAAACATTAAGATTCATAATGTGCTTTTTGTAATTATTTGTATTTATTACACCATCTTGAATAGCACCTATGAATCCCTCTGTTTCAAAATACAATGTACCTTTTTTTAACCAGTCTACTGACATCTCCTTATCAATTCCCGTGGAATCCAAAAGTGTCGGATGTTTGCCATGTAATATCTTATTTTTCCAATTAATTTCAAAGTTTAATTTTGGTTCACAGTCTAAATCTCTTTTGTTTAAGTTAAGTCCCGAAAATGTTTATCTAAAGTAATAAGAGTTTTGCCAAAAGAATTATCTAAAGAATGGAAATAGTTTCTCAATAGAGATGTTTGGGATTTACATAAATTAAACAAATTTAATAAGCCTCGACCCCAAATTTTCTTTTAATATATAATCTTTCTACTGCAGATTTTGGATGTAAATATCTGTATTTATTTAACATTTTCTTGTTAAGGTATCCATGGCATTTAAATCTGTGTCCGACCATTTTAGAATTCCAAAAGAATATGATAAGACAGGAACCGCGCAGATGTTTATTGCATTAGTCATATTCCTAGAATTTAATTTTGATTTTAAAATAATTTTAGTCGATTGATATAATTTTGTCTAAATTCATTTTTTAAAAAAGTATTGTCCAAAACAAAATTTTGTTTAATGCCTAAATATTTATAAAATTCATTAGGTAATAACTGAGGAATTTTATTTACAATTGTCGGATTTATTATTGGTTTACCTTTAATAATATTAATTTTCGCACATTTATTATAACCAAATTTCATAGAGATATCATCACTAAATACTTTTGTGGTTTGGATAAGATTTTCAAGTTGTATTTCAGATCTGGAATACAATTTTAGATCATCCATGTATAACAAATGAGTTATGTAATTATTTTGTTTAAAGTTTAAAAGAAAACCTGCAAAAGAATTATTCAATAATTTAGAAATTGGATTTAAAGCTAAACAAAACCAAAGGGGGCTTAACGAGTCACCCTGAAAAATACCACGTTTAATTTTAAGAGATATCAAATTGTTCAATCCATTTATAATATTCGTGTTCCAATGATACATGAATGATTTCAAAAGGTTAATAAATTTTGTATTAATTTTATAAATTTTAAGAATTTCTAATAACCAATCGTGAGGAACAGAGTCGTATGCTTTTTTATAATCAATATAACATAAATGTAAATTTCTTTTTTTTTCTTTTGCATAAGAGGTTATGATTGTATCAATAACAAGTTGTTCACGACATCCCATTGTTCCTTTTATAGAACCTTTTTGTTCTAAACTTATTTTACAGTGATTTTGAATTTTACTGGTCAGAATTGATGTAAATAATTTATAGATTGTCGGTAACCACGTTATGGGTCTATAATTTTGTGGTTCCTTAGAATCTCCAGATTTAAAAATCATGTAAGTAACACCAGTACACAAAAATTTAGGTACAATTTCCGGGTTATCCAAAGCTTCATTAAACCAAAATAATAAAGGTGTATGAATAGCATTAAACCTTTTCAACCAAAAATTTTGAATATTATCTAATCCAGGAGAACTCCAATTTGAGGTATTTTTTAATTGTAATAAAAATTCCTCTAACGTTATGTAATTTTGTTCTTTCCACTCAAAATTTTCAGAATCTTTTAGTAAATCATTAATCCAAACAGAATTTTTGTTATAACTAGATGAGTTAGACCAAATACTACTCCAATATTGTAATATATCTTCATTGTTAGGAGTATCATTAGTTGAAACTGAATTATTAAGCTTGGTGAAAAATTTTGATGGATTTAATGAAAATAGATTATTTTGATGTTTTCTATTAGTACAAACACTGTATCTACGTAAACGATGAGCTGTAACTTTTAATTTTTGTTTTAAATTATCTAAAAGATTAATTAAAATATTATTACAGCGTTCTCCATCAAAATATCTAATTTTGTATTTGTTTAAAATTTGCCGTACCTTAAAATATGCCACATTGTTAAAATTTTGTATAAAAGCTGTCAAAATTCCTATATCTTTTCTTAAACAATCAATTTTTCTTCTTAAACGAATTTTCCAAATGGTTCATTAGCAGTGTTATTTCCATTGCACTTAAATTCAGATAGATTTTGATTATTTCTTTCAATTATTATATTTGCTGCACAATAAATTGATAAGTGTATATAATATAATGAATTATTATTCTTCAAAAAATTTTCAATAACTTTGTTCAGAATATTGAAGATAAATTTTATTTTATAGTATCTGCTAAAATTTAAATTTGGTAATTTAGGTCTGGATAAAGGATAGGTGTCATCAAATAAGTTAATTTTGACCAAAAAATCTTGTTTCAAATCATTATATATGAGTTTATTGAAATTTTCATCATTTATATTTCCCGAAACTTCATTTTGACAACTACTTGAATTTGTATTCTCCAAATTCGCAACATTTTCTTCTTGATATAATACATTCCCAACAGTTCTTTTTAAATGTTGAATTTCCAAATCACTAATTAATTTTCTTTTTATAATTACATTTTTTCTATCAACTGCATTTTGTTCAGTTAGTATTAATTCAGGAAATTTTGCTTGTATTTCAGAATGGAACTTTTTTCTCCAACCAGGTAAGGGAACATCATCGCAATTATTTAGTGTGTAAAAAATGCGCATAACTTCTAAATTCATCTGCTTGGTCCATTTTATGCGCTTACGATTCCGTGAAGCGGTCTGTTGTAAATTCTCAACAGACAAACTGGGTTGCATTCTTCTTGTATTGATTGTTTGATGAATCGTATCTAAATTCGGTTCAGGTGTCAATGAAAAAGTTGAACCTTCAAAAACTTGTTCATTATCCCTATTTATATAGTGCTGAGGGATAATTGCACAATCCATTATTCTTGAACTATTATTGTTTGAAATAGATGGATTATCTACAGAAATATCCATTTACATATGAATATTTTCAATTTTATTATGTAAAAAAGGATTATTTCTTGTATAGACATATGACATAAGTCATTATTATTATTATTATTATTATTATTATTATTATTATTATTATTATTATTATTATTATTATTATTATTATTATTATGTACATTATGCACAGAAGTGTGTTTTGTATTGTGAAAAAGGGGAAAGAGGAAGTGCCAAACACTCGTACACAGGTAGAAAATCTTGAAAAACAAGAAACAAATGAAAAGAAAAATAACACAATAATAAAAAAAAATCTAAGGATAAAAGGTGAGATAAAAAGGATGAACTAAATGAAGAAGGTAAAATCACCGAATCTTATAAAATTAAAAAAAGAAATAAAGCGAAAGTGAAAAACTGGCAACAGAAGAAGTAAATAATGAGGATTACAAAGATACTAAAGGGAACCAGACTATACATTGAGAATAATATGTCAAAGGAGGAAATTGCAACGCACCAAACTTTACGTCATCTAGCGAAAGAGGAAATTGATGTGCGTAATAAGGTCAGAGATGGTTACCGAAAAATTTCTATAGATGATAAATCATACGGACGGGATAAAATACAAAATAACATCCTCCCAAAAAAACTAAATACATCTAACACAAGCAATAAACAAATAATGACTGATTTAATTACATAAAAGGAAAAAAGACAAAAACAACTTGTATCGTGCAAAAATCGATGCTAGAATCAATACTATTAGATCTAAAATTGGCTGGATTTACTGTATTTACAGTAAAATGATTGAAATTGACCTAGTAGTGCCACCTATGGCACTGTTAATAGTATTTCTACCGGTTTCAAAACTATCTACTTAAATCTATACAAAAAATTAATGTAATTTACGTATTGGGCATCAATTCAATGCATTAGTATGTTTTTTTGCAAAAAAAATTGGTGCATAAGTAATGATTTTGACACCTCTTGGGTAAAGTCTACATGGTTTCCGAAAATGGAATTACATTAACTTATTGGGTAATGAGGTAATGCTTTTGGACGATTTTTAAATAAATTCGTGCATACATAACGATTTTGAGATTTCTTGCCCAAAATCTATATGGTCAGGGAAAGTGCAATAAATTTACCTATTGGATATCGAGATAAAGCTTTGGGACGTTTTTTTAACAAAATTAGTGCACACATCTCTTTGTTTAAATTCATATACATCCACGAAATAAGCATAAAATTTACTTTCGGGACGCTTTTCCAAAAAAATTGGTGCAAAAACATGGATTTTCTTGGTCAACATCCATATTGTGCCGAAAAATGCATAAAATTTAGTTATTGAGCATCGATGCAAGGCTTTGGAACATTTCTCTTTCACTTGGTGAAAATCTATATGGTCATAAAAAAGCATAAAATTAACTTATTGGGCATCTCTCACCACAAAATGGTGCCACTGCGTATATATTGGTGTCACAACGCCCATATATGCTCTTCTCAGGTGCCAGTTGAACTTATATTTTGCATACTTATAATTATCCTTTACTGAAAACCGTACACTTTATTTCAATTAATGTAAGGGATAAAAACCAATTTGAAGATAAATAGCATTAAGTTAAAAATTTAAAAAAAAACGACACAAAAAACACATCCAAGAACACTGTCGATCAAGTCACCAAAAAAATAATCAAAATATCTAAAAAGTCAAGAAACGATTTCCTTTCATCAACCAGAAAAGAACTGATCTCCAATCGGCTGAACAGATTTTCTTGAATTATAGCTAAACACACTCTCAATTAATTCACCTTTCAAACAAAAAAAAACTAAATCAAAATCGGTTACTGCGTTTGGAAGCTACGATCCCACATACACAAATACACACATTAAACTGATAACACCTCTCTTTTTTCGTTGGGATTCGTTCCAATTCAATTCAAAATTAACAGTCAAGTTTTACTAACTTATTACATTTGGATTTAGGCGATTTGTTGTTTGATATTATTAAGTGGCATTATTTCATTATTCAGTATGGTTTAAATATTCTATTTTGGTACCAATTCAGAGTAAAAAACTATAATAAGAAGAAAATACTAAGATATTAAGTCAAACATATTTTTCATCAACAGCCTGCTATAAATTACAAAGACTATTCCTATTATTTATATGTCAATTTGCTTTATAAATGATTGGATGTACGAATGTAATTTGATGCTAATAAAACTTCTTAAGTAACAAAAACAGGTAACTATACGTATAAAATATAATACGGTGCAATTAATTTCCATTATGAAATTTACCCGCAATTTTCCTATATTAACTTTTACATGTACAGAATGTGCATGTTGTAACTAAATCTCGCACTTTAATTAAAGTAAGTTTAAATACCTCGCGTTAATGCTGGCAGATACATTTTGGTCATAATAAATTTTCAAACATAGTAAACTAGTTTATGAAATTACGCTAATGAAGAAAACACTTCAGAGAATGAGAATACAAATTACCCCAATTTACTTAAATCGGTTCAACAATTGTAATGAAACGTTTTCAGGTAAAACTAAAGAAGTCATGGAATTAAATTTAAAAAAGGCACCTGTTTCCATACCTATAGGTACGTTTGTAAAACTACTGCAGGTTTCATTTGAAAAGGAGGGTTTTATTTTTTATGTAAAACATAGAGTCTAAATCATATAAATAAGTATTTTCACGCGAAGAACTTTTTTTTTGTAACATCGTGTAACTTATGTTATGTCATGACACTTTGAACGTATCACTTAATACGTGGTATTTAAACCAAAAATGAAAATATTTCAATATTTAAAGTATTCACTTATATTCTAGTATATGAAAATTTGTTCAAGAAGATTTCTTTCTCAAAGATTATGTATTAGTAGTGTACTTAACTTTTACAGGAATTGAAGATCAACAAACAAAATACTTTTGGGGAAAAACTGAAAGCCCTTTTGGGGAAGCAACATAACAGGTCTAATTATTGCTACAGTACAACGTTGAATGATTCTTATGAGCTAAATTGGTAATCATGTTTTTAGAGCATTTAATGAATTATATCGAATTTTAGATTTTCGTAAACTACGTAGGCAGGTGCTCGGGCGAGCGTGTGTGTGTAAGCATTCGTATAGTTTCTTGGATTATTTGGACGCTCAAGTTGTTGCTGAGTGTATGTTTTGGATTAATTGATGCAAACTTGGTGTGTTTGGGTGTTTTTATTTGGTTTCTTTTGTTTTGGTGGTTGCGTGTTTGACAGTTTATTTGTTTAGACGTTTGTATGGGATTGTACAGGATTAACTCGAGTGAGATTTAAACCCATTCGAGCTAATCTTTAACTGTATGTAATTTTAAATAAATACAGTTAATGATTATTATGTTCAACTTCTGTCCGTACAATAAAAACAATTTCTATTGTTATCTATTATCCTAGCTTATAGCAAATAAAAATTAACAGTCAGTCACGTGTTGTCATGTGCGAAACCTCAGCGAATTGCGAGCTCACATGACATACACATAAGTTGACTGTGATCCTTTATTGTGTGTATAATAGATATTTATGTATTAAGGGCATAATCAATTATGGCTCGAGGGAATGTTAAAAGCCCGACGCAAAGCGGAGGGCTTTTATATTCCTGAGAGCCATAATCTACAATTATGCCCGTGGTACATACAATGTTTTATTTTATTTTGGATGAAACGGGAACAAAATTTTAAAAAGATTCAGTATTTTCGGCAAGTTTTTAAATGCAAATGCAGTAAAATAAAGTCGACAGTAGGCTAATTTGTTGTTACTAAGATACTGTGATATTGCTAAATTGTTGCTAAGGTACTGTTTGTTTGTAAATAATTTGCATTCTAAAATGGAAGGTGAAAACGCAAAAACTTATTCACAAGAAATTTTAGATGAATTTGAGGGGAATAAGTTTTATTATTATTATTTTTATTAATAAAGGTTGTATAGTAGGTTGTTGTTTCAATAATTCTTTCAACTTACGTGACATATCATGTCATGTGTTTGCTGTCAATCATGCTGCTTAGCAACAATGACATTTCCGTGCTATAAAGACCACATTACGCCCGCATTTGGGGGCGTATAAAGAACATTATGGTGGCAAAATAAAATAAAAATAGTAATACATCGTAACTAGGGAAGTTCAGGCAGTTTAAGCTTAAAGCAAGTGTTACTTGCCTCCTTGATAGCTCAGTTTGAAAAGCCATACTCGAACAAAGCAGAGGTCGTGGGTTCAATCCTACTCGAGTTAATCCAAATAAATGCAGTTAATAATTATTATGTTGAACTTCTGTTCTTCTTTATAAAATTTTCAGTATGCTTAGAATGCATGTGTGTTTATTTTAGAAGTGTAAACAGATTCACAGTATTACCTTAAAGCCAGGGACGATAGTAGAAGGTAACAACATTTGATGTAAGTTAAACAGGTATGCAAACAACGTAATTAATTGGTTTTAATCATAATTACCAAACACAAAGTTATTACACCATTAAGAAAATGAAAAAAAAATGCAAGCTATAAAACATTAGACTAAAACTAATTACTAACCAGCAAAAAAGTAACTTTACTATAAATGTTCAATATGAGCTCCTCTCACTTCCACGCACTCCCTAAGTCTACGAATGTTGTTTCTTTGCACCTGAAAGAGCAATCCCTGTTTATGGCGAATAGCATTGCCGTGAAAAACAGTTCTGTTTATTAGATCTTTCCTTGTTTGCATAGATGTTGTATAACAAAACCTTTAAAATAACCCCAGAAAAAGGAATCCATAAGATTGTGGTCTGGTGATCGTGGTGGCTATTGAAACGGGCCTCCCCGGCCAATCCATCTGTTAGAAAACCTTGTGTTTAAGTATTTCAGTTCATTTAAACTAAAATGAGGAGGGGCACCATCATACCTAAGCCATAAATTCCCACGAGTTTGTAGCGGCACATCATAAAACAGGTTCCAAAACGCGTTTTGTAAAAATATATTTCTGGTCAGCCACAGTACCGTCAATAAAGTATGGCTTTATTAAATGATTTCTCAAACATTTACTATAAATCTATGCTGGTTCTTTGTTTGGATAATACCATGTGGATTCTTATCATCCTATGTGCAAATTATGAGAATTGATGACTCCATTTCTGGTGAAACCGGATTTGTCCGTGAAAAGAACTTTATCAGTAAATGTATTGTCTGCTTGTTGTTGTCGCAGAAACCACTGAGCATATATAAGTCGTGCAGGGTAATTGGTCGCTGTCATACTATGTACTTTTGTACGTGAAAAGGAGACAACAGTTGTTCTTTTAGAAAGCGATGAACAAATGATTTTGAGACGTTATGTTCTCTTGACAGTTTTCGTACACTCGTTGATGGCTCATCATTAACTGCATTTAATATGTCTTGTTCAATTGCCACAGTACGCACAATTCATACTGGACCTTCGCCACCATTTTTTGGCAAAAAAACTTCCTAAAATTATAAATGTAATTTTGTACAACATGCGTGCGCGCGTGGGTGTGGGTGTGGGGGTGGGGGTGCGGGTGCGGATGCGGACGCGGGTGTGGGTGCGGGTGCGCGAGTGCGCGTTTGAGTTTTTGTTTGTGTTTTTGCGTTTGCGTGTGCGAGTGCGTGTGCGTGAACGTGTGCGTGTGAGTATGCGTGTGCGTGTGAGTGTGCGTGCGCGTGCGCATGTGCGTGTGCGTGTGCGTGTGCGTGTGCGTGTGCGTGTGCGTGTGCGTGTGCGTGTGCGTGTGCGTGTGCGTGTGCGTGTGCGTGTGCGTGTGCGTGTGCGTGTGCGTGTGCGTGTGCGTGTGCGTGTGCGTGTGCGTGTGCGTGTGCGTGTGCGTGTGCATGTGCGTCTGCGTGTGTGTGTGCGTGTGTGTATGTCAAATATGATGTCTTGTGCGGCTTCCCACATAGCCTCAGTCCTTCTACATTGCAGCATAATGTGTCATGGCGTTGCTGTTTCGGTACGTTTGTCGCGTTCTGTTATGCTAACTCTCCTTTTGCCAATCTCCAAGATATGGAACCTTCTTATCTCAAGTGTAGGATATTTAACGGAGGCTTCCCAGTTCACTTTGTCCTTAATTAATTCGTTTACTAATGGTTCGGAAATTTGGTGTAGATTTAGAATCGAGTTCATTAACCCTTTTTTGTGTTGGCCTAAGTTTGCTAAATGTATTGCGCTTGTATTGATCACAATGGTGAAAGTTTTTAGTTGCCTGTGTGGTCCATGTTCTTTGAGTTGTAATGTTTTTGGCTTTCTTAAGAACCGTTGAATATCCAGTTTGTTTATTTACAATTTTTGCTTGTACAGGGAGGGCAGTAGTTTTCGGATGGTGTTTCGTACACATATGCTATTTAAACCATTTCTTAGGTTTTTAAGCAGAGGTTCAATCGCTGCCTTATCTTGTACCGTTTTCCAGTTTAATACCTTCTGATAGTTTATCTTTTATTCGAGTTACCGATACCGCATTCTCGTACTATAATTTAATATGCTCAATGAAATTTTCACCAAAACCAAATTCTTCTAATACTCAAAATAGGTATTTCCGTATATTCTATCTAGGGCTTTTCCTTGATCTAATGATATAATTGCTAGTAGCCTTTTCGCAATGTTTTCGAATTGATAACAGATTGGTGTCAAGAAGATCTTATATGGATCTCTTCGAATGCAGTGGGTTTGGTCTGCACGTATTAAACTATTAGCAATCTGCTTTAGCCCCTTCGCGCTGGGCATATTTTCGGCCCGAATTTTGGTTGCTATACATTACCTTAGACTTTTTGGAGTTACCGTCTCTTTTTTTTCCTGAAAATTGGCCTTAAATTTCGTAGTCAATACATCACGTTTATCTCGAAATCTTACAATAAGTGTATCATTCTTACGAATAAAACATGATTGATACTTTTCCAAACGTAGTTGGATCATTTCCTGTGGTACTACTCTCTTTATCTTTATGGTACCAGCGACGTAAGTATTTCAGTTTAGCAGAAATTCAGCTAAACGAACTGATAAATACCAGTTATCAGGTATAGCCTCTCTAACCTCATCTAAAAGATTTTGTATAAAAAAAACCACAACTCTTTTAGACATTGATAAGGTGGAATATCAACTAGATCATAAATATCTTTACCTATGTAAATCGCAAAATTGTCAGTGTACCCTAGGACCACTTGGGCATCAGCCTGCAGTTTGAGAAACGTATAACGCTAACTATAGAATTAAATTTTAGTAAAGAATAACTATGTCATTAAAAATTAAATATTGTTAAACTGTCTTAAAGATGACAAATCACAACACCCTCTTATGGTCGAAGGCTAACAATGAAAAATGTCAGCCAAAAAACACATTTAATAAAATCTAATCAAGTTACGATGTAACTGTAAAGTGTAAAGTTGTGAATAACTTCAATATGATAGAAGCATTCACAAATACAGACATGACATCGATTAAAATAATCCAGTTAAATCTAACAGACAGATAGTGTTGTCAATAATTGCAAGTGTTATTAACAATGAAAAGCATAATGCAGGACGTTTTTGTAATTTTTTAATTTTAAACTTAATTTCAACTACTTATGTTAAATTATAGTGCTGTGGTAATTTGACATATAAGTGGTAAAGCATTTGCTTCAAGGTCTAGGAAAAACACAGCAAAAAACCTAGACATTCCAAAAGTCAAAATTAAAATCAAAATCAAGACGTATCATTATGCCTATTTTTTAATTATATGATACCAAAACCTATTTAAACGGAGATTTTCTTCTTGTGTATTAAAATTATTGGGGTGTTTATGTATCTCAATAGCTTTACTTTGTAAACGAACATAATAATGATTGTCAAATTGAATGTCAACGTCAAAAAGAAAAATTTTATAAATTATACAAGCAACAAAATAATAGACCTTCTATTGATTGTAAAAAAACAGTTATGAACCTTTCTGATAATATTGTAAATCCTCCTATTCCTGGAGACTTTCCTGTAGTAGCAGAAGTTAGCTCATCGGCAGATAGTTACAGTTCCAATAGCAACCTTTCCTAATCATTTAGATTGATTAACATTGGACGCAGGGAGAAGTGGTTGTGTAAGCAGTTCTTCCTTCAAGGAATTTTTTAACTGTGTATGTATGTAGGTCCCTAAAATTTCAGGTTCTCATAGAAATATGTTTCCTATATTCAATGATGACATCGCTGCTGGTCGAACTCTGCCTTCTAGTTGTTCATTGCTTTCCTTGTTATACTGTAAAGACCCAGCAGCCTTTACCAAAGTTTTTCTAATTAGTTATTTGCTAATTATCCCGCAGTAATCAAATTACATAAAATTACACAAGATTGTACAACAAATAGTTATTTTATTCCCTCCGACCTGGATTAAAAAAAACTCGTTATGTCAGAAATTACGCCACTGTATCCACCAATCACCGCATTAGCATCCCTGCACAGAAGCCGTCCTCGCCTACGTGGATCCTCTATAAAATCGCGAGATGCGCTACCGTAAAAATAGGGCAGTCCGAACCTCGGTATCGAACGTAAGCCCCTTCACGCGTAGGAGTTTTGTGATTCTTATTACAATCTCTAAATTTCCAAAAAAGAACTTAGCATTTTTACGCTCATCGTTCCGGCATCGAGATCTTCGCCGCTTCGGAGTTATATCTGTCTCTGTTTGTTTCTAGATTGCATCCGGATACATCTATAAATGATATAGTTAGTTTCCTACATACAGATTTTCCAGAAGTATAAACTACTCAAGGATAATCAATTTGGTTTTCGTAAAAACTTATCAATAAGTGGTGCAATCTCTACTTTCATCAACAATTTATATGACAACTTAAATCAAGAAAAAACTTCATTGGGAGTATTCTTGGATCTAAGTAAGGCATTTGATCTAGTTCCTCATTCTCTATTGTTGCAAAAATTAGAATTGTATGGGGTTCGCGGTATTAGCTTAAAATGGTTTGAAAGTTATCTTGAAAACAGACTACATTATGTAGAAATAAATGGGCTACAGTCAAATATATTGAAATCTTCTGTAGGGGTACCTGAAGGTTCTGTTTTAGGGCCATTACTTTATGTTATCTATGTAAACGACTTTAGTGGTAACAATTATGTCATGTTTGCGGATGATACTTCGCTATTAGTAAGTGACTGTAGTCTACCAAAAGTTATATCAAAAGCAAATGAAGAACTGAAAAAAGTTCATAACTGGTTTTTATCCAATCATCTTGTTTTAAATACTAATAAGTGTTTTGTAATAAATTTCAATCTCACTCGTAGTACTAATAATAATAATATGAGTGTTTTGGTAAAAACATTGGATGGGTCTATTAAACAAGAAAATGTTGTTAAATTTTTAGGAATATCTATTCAAAATGATGGTTTGTGGGATGTTCATATTGAAGCAGTTTGTGGAAGGGTGGCTCCAATTTGTTACTGCATCAAGCAATTGCAATTATTGGTAGATAAGTCTGTGTTGATCACTTTCTATTACGCATATTTTCAGTCAATAATAGCATATGGCCTCATCGCATGGGGTGCATCTCCATCAAGTGTCAGGGTTTTTAAGTTACAAAAAAAGGCAATAAGAAATATGGTTGGGGCAAACCACCGTGCAAGTTGTAGAAACATTTTTGTACAACTAAAGATTTTGACATTGCCATGCTTATTAATAATGTATATGCTTGTGTATGCTAAAACAGAGTGCAAGAAATGGACCAGGTTATCAGCACATCATAAGTATGTTACAAGAAATAAATATACTTTAGAGGTACCTTCGCACAATTTAACAACCTTTGAAAACTGTCCAAAGTATTTGGCTATAAAATTATACAATAAGTTACCTAATACATTTAAAGACTGCACAGAAAACACCTTCAAGCAAAAAATAAAAGCTCTATTAATAAAGAAATGTTATTATTCTTTAAATGAGTTTCTTGATGACAACTTATGATGTTGAATGCTGATCTACACGTTTGTTTTAAACATAGTGTACATGCAATTATTATACAATAGTATTACTCTTATTTTATTGACATATCCTGTGCTATGTAAATAGTCAACAGGACAAATAAAAATTATTATTATTATACAGATAATACGAAGAAGCGGTTATCAGTAGAGGAGCCACAGTCTAGCAGCAAGCAGGAGCCGACGGAATACCGCAGGAGCGAAGAACCTAAATAAAGAAGTTACTGTTAATAAGAAATATTTTTTAATTAATTTTAATCTATTGTTGTGTTTTAGCACTTGTTTCCTCCTTTTTCTATATGGGTCTCTGATTTCCAAGTCTTTATTCCTCGGGGTGAGACTGCACCTCGGTGGAGACCCGGCCTTTCTGTAAAACAATTTCTTTTTTCATTTTTTTCAAAACCTTTACTAACAACAACCGAAATGGTTAAGCCCAGTCACCACCGTGCTACCGTAACGGTGGTATCCCCTACCCCGACCGCCCACCTTCACCTACACTAACAGCACACACTCACCCACACACCCTCGCCTTGCCGCCATCATCCTCACGTACACAATCCCATACTAACGCCTCATCCATATCTACCTCATCCACACACTCCTACATTTCCACACGTTCCACTGCCTCCACAAAACCACACAAACCCGCACACACACAGAAACCAGCACTCACACACAAACCCTCACAAACACATACACAAAACCGCTCTCTTACACACATCCGCCCAGCCACCTGTACCTGCCGCGATTCCCACACCCGCTTCCTCCAATCCTCGAGGTATTGCATCCGAAATATCCCAAAATCCATTACAACCCAGAAATCCCTTTTTAATTCCTTAAAATCCCTTAACCTTCCCTGGTTGAACTTAACATTCAACCATAACCATATCTGTCTCTTAGAGACCGCCTTTCCCTTGCCGGATGGTGCGCAGCTTAGGCTGCGACACCATTTCGGTGACCCTTCGGTCACCCTCGCCCAACTCTCCGGTCCCCGTTTACCCAACTCCATTCCTAGAACTCCCTGCTCCTGCGTGATTCGTAACGTAGATAAGGACATCCTAGTTCAAGAGACCCTGGATGCGATCGATCTTTCGCACGTGAGGAAGGCTGTTCGCATCACCTCGAAGGTCACGAACACCCCAACTACCCTTGTCCGTATCATAACTCCTTCCCAAACCACCCTAGAATACCTCCTCGCACGCGGTATCGTTATGTTCGGGCGACACTACCGTTGTGAACCTTCCCTAATCCCACAACCTCTCCCAAAGTAATGTTCTACCTGCACGCAGGTGGGGCATATCGCACAAGACTGTCCTTCCCGTTCGATCCGCTGTCCAAACTGTGGCGAAGGTCACAGATCCTCCGCCTGCAAATCCTCGACAAACCCAAGGTGTAACAACTTCGGGGATGCTCACTCTACCTATTCCTTTAACTGCCGGAAGTTGCCGAAACCTCCCAGTTCCCCATCGAAGATGGCATCCCTTGCACCCATCCTGTCTTCCGAAGAGTCCGACTTGGAAGACACCGCCCACCTCAAACCCACTCCCGATTCCGACCGCCTTTCCATTAAGGACTTCCTAAAAGTCGTTACACACTTCCTTTTCCGCATGTTTTCTGACCGACAGGACATGGTTCTTCGCTCCCTATCCTCCCTCTCCCAAAACTTTTTCCAACGGCATATCAACGTCTGCGTATCAGGTACGCGGATGAAGGTATCCGTAATCCGCCAACCCAATCCTTTACTCCTTCCCAATGGATATCATAGCATGGGCCGTTAATGTCAGGGGTGTGAGTCGGAAACGTCACTTAATCAAACACTTTTTTACACTCACAATATTCACATCCTCTCCATCACCGAAACAAAGCTTACACCCAGATGCACCCTTAATTTTAACACCTTTCACGCTTATTCAAACAATAGCTAACATAGAACCGCCCTCTTAACTAAAAACTGCTTCCTCTCCACTCCTCTTCAACTCCCGGCGCACTCCTTTAGTATTTATTTCCTATTACAACCCGCCAGGTCCAACACGTCATCAGATGACCTTTTAATCTACGCTTCTAGCCTCCTTAATGCTGCTATCGTAGGTGACTTCAATTCCCGCCACGCCCAATTCGGAGACACCGCAACGAATGGAAACGGTAACAGTCTATCATCCGCTCTGTTGCAGTTTCCTTTCGTGCGAATTTCCAACAATCAACCAACCTATTTCGAACATTTAGGTGCCTCTATAGTAGACCATACCATAGTTTCCGAACCCATAGCCCGCTATTTCGATCGTGAGTGCTTTCTAGGCACCACGATCACATCTGATCACATACTACTACTGGTCAAAGCTTTGTCCAGCTCGCCCTACACCTCCTCAATACACAGTAATTAAAGACTTTTCTAGAGCAGACTGGAATGCGTTCTTCGAACACATCTCCAACAACCTTCCAACACCCAACCTTCAAACGACCCAAGATCTCTAGATAGCCATTAGTGACCTAACTTCCGTAATTACAGAAGCGGTCGAAATCTCATTGCCATTAAAAAGCATCGACATCTCCCTCAAACCGCTCCCCTAGCCCATTGCGAACTGGATCAAAGAGAAAAGACGAATATATCGTCATTTCTTGCGATCCAGGGATCCGGCTCTCAAGACCGTTCGATAGACTGACCAGAAGAAAAGTAAACCCAAAATCCCACCTAACCGACCTTCAGGGCAACATAATCTCCTCCGACCTAGAAAAGGCCAATTTCTTTGGTCACCACCTTCAATCCATTTTTCAATCCCCAGATGATCCCCACTTCGATAACCGGTTCAAGGCACTCCTCGAGGGTCGCCTTGAAGAATTCCGCAACCTTAACCTTCCTGAAATCCAACTCGATAACGAGAGTACTTTTTATGCCCCAATCACGTCCGACCAGGTTCAAACATATTTCAAAAAAGGGAAAAATTCAGCCCCGGGTCATAACGCCCTAAATAGGAAAATCCTCCGGCACCTACCTGACCCAGCCCTCCGTATACTTTCCGATATTTATAGCAAATGCTTAACCCTCTCTCACTTCCCGACGGACTGGAAATCGGCCTTCACCGTCATGATACCAAAACCCCACGCTAACCTAACGTCACCCTCCTATAGACCCATTTCCATCCTGTGTTACCTCGGAAAATGCTTTGAGCTGATTCTAGCCAGGCGACTCAGAGACCACCTAGAATTCAAGTACCTTCTTCCCAACTGCCAATTAGACTTCCGTCCCAATCAAACGTGTCACGATCCCTTGTTAAAGCTGCTTACAATAACTACCAGGGCATTCAATCACAAACAATGCAATCTGGCTGCGTTTCTGGACATTAAGCAAGAATTAGACAGGGTATGGCACGCAGGTCTCCTGCACAAGATCCGTAACCTCAATATACCCGACCCCTTCTCCAAACTCCTACTCTCGTACCTGACAAATCGGTCAGTTCGGGTCAAAGTAGAGAAAACCTTCTCCGATCCTTTTGAACCTACAGCAGGTGTACCGTAAGTCTCTGCCTTAGCCCCGATACTAAACGCTATCCTCGCATCCCGAAGTCACACAACCCGGAGTAGTCGTTACGCAGTTTGCGGATGACGCCGCCTTCTGGTCGGTTAATCGAAACAGCGAAACGGCGTTGCACCTCATCGAAAACCCTGTGGAACTTCTCCAACTGGGCTAACCAGTGGGGAGTCTCGGTCAATCCCACCAAATACCCAAACTATCCTCTTCCGTCATCCTAATTACACTGAAGATAAGTTCCCAGAAATGTTTCCCTCGCCCTAAATCAAGAAAGACTCCCACTCCAAGATCAAATCAGGAACCGCGCAAACCTACTGGGGGCCCTGCGGGATAGAATCAGAGGTTGCCACCCCAAAACACTTATACACACTTCATACATCCGCCCTGTTATGGATTTCCGATTACCAATATACATCAATATAAACCCCAATCGCATTTCCTCTATCGCCTCCTGTGAACGCCGAATCCTCAGACGCATACACAGGTTACCCTTCAGGTACCCTAGTGACCTCACCCTACAACACGCGAACATTCCATCAATCACTCCAAGAATTCAAACACTGCAGAAAAACTGCCTGCCGCTATTAATCGAGTTATTTAAGAGAATCCTGACCAGAAACCTGATCGCTTACTGCGATAAATCCTGAAAAGCCTGACCAGAATTTTGACACATTACTTCGCCGCCGTCACCTGCAAATCAGCGCCATACAGTCAAGCTTCTGGTTGAAATACTTTAAGGTTAACAGCACGTAAGCTTTATTACACCACATTACATCACAAAAAACCATCCGATGTTACGACGGACTTAGATCCCGAAGTCATCACAAACAAACATTACATAATACACAAATCGGACGGTATAATTGCGAGTTTTGACGCCCAGTAATCATCTTTCGTTTACTCCAATCGGAAGAAAGGTCATCGCCTTAATTTTACTACCTTCCGGAAGACCCCTTTATACGTGACTAGACGGGTTAGTCCCAGATTCTTATAAAGGGTCCTTCACCAAACATGTATTAAACCTAGTAGCACCAATACGCCTTACACAAGGCACAATTAGCAACAAAAACAAACAATCCCCGCAACCTGGAGATAATATCAATACCAGACGCCGTATTTTAGAGATCCCCCGAGTGATCTTCCAGCTATATAAAGCCGAAACCGCTGTGCTTTTACGTAATTAATTGCAACAAATGTGCTCAAACGTCTCGCGAACCGATTACAATTCGCTAGATGTCCACGTAACGTGAGTCCTTCTAATAATATTTCTTAATAAAGAAATCCGGTAAGATAAACGCGCATCGCGAGTAAGTCTTCACGTACCTGAAAAAACACCCAACTAATTCGCTTCCGAAGGTTTGAACACCTTACCAGCATACTCATCAATTACGAACGTTGTACGTATAAATTCTTTCATTCTAATACGGAGGATAATCGCGTAAGTAAGAAACATTAGTTTATTTTATACCAGACAATTGAAGTTTAGAAGGCTCAGGTTTACAAAAATTAGAATTTTTTTAGTCGAGACCTGGGTAGTATGTTTTGTGCTGAGGTGTGTATACTTGCCTAATTTTATATAATTAAGGGGTCTTCTTTAATATTGTGTTACGGATTAAAATGATTTTATCTGTTATGAAAGAAGCCATTGAAAATTATTGTCGGATAGAATTTCTAAAATTTCGTTTTATAAGATATACAGTATTAACTTATTTGGCTATGATTATATTACGTTTTGCGCAAATTAAATTAATGTTCTTGTACTACTTCTGTAAACAAAAGATAGACCCTGTACATGTTTACCGTATGCTAATTTTAATTTAAGCTCTGATTAATTAATCAGAACATTGGGAAACCATTTTAATTCCGCCACATTATAAATTTATTCCTAGAATGGTTTGTTAAACATCAAAATTCGTGTGCTTGTTAAAATAGGTGTATTCGATTCGTACAAAAGTAGAAAAACCTGATTTCAATGGAGCATCGTATGACTCTTTTGTTAAAGATAACGCGTTATCTTCGTTTTATAAATGGTGTAAAATATCTTGACTATTACAATAAAAATTGTTATTTCACAATTATACCCATTTTTGTTTTGATTGATCAAGAAGTTATCTGTGAGCACGCACCAACTTTTCTTTGGTTTTTCATAGTTATCAACTAACATATATTACTTATCTGAAATATGATTTGAAATCTTTAGCAGTCATTTACTCGTGCGTATTAGGCACTGTTAGAGCGGATCCTTTTTGTTTAAACATGTCCTGCATAAATGGGCTAGATCAAAAATACTATATTTGATTTAAATATCTGGTGTGGAATAATACACGAGCTTCCAGCCTACAAAGTAGAAATTAAAAGAAGGGAAATCATTTTGATACCAATTTTTTTGGGATAATTAAGCAACGTCTATTTAATACGTTCATTATGAAAATAGGCAACTTTGCGGAAACAAACACAATAATCTATATCAGATGGACGTTTAAAACTTCATGTAAGAGAGAGGTTAATAGATATCTATTGTAGATGCTAACGTAAAAAAAATCCAAAGTCATCCGCTTCTATAAAAATACCAAAGCCGCATATGGATAATACAGTTTAATCATTTTCAATCATACTTATTTATTTTTTCGACTTATTTTACTTTATATTAAGAAACTTTATAAAGAAAAGTTATGTAAAACTAAATTTTCTTTAGAAAGTAAGTGTACGCATTTTCTTCTAAAATTAATCATTATTCAGATATCTAAAATTTTTAACTAACACTTAAATTCTACTTTAGGAATTTTTTGGCGCTAAATTACGCGTCGTTTCAAAATATTACCTAGAACATAAAAAACTGTATCTTTAAGATTTATATATTGGTATTTTTATATCCTTGAAATATACAGTAATTTCAAAAATATTTGAGAAAAACTAAAAACAGCTCATTAATTTAGTTCCAAAATCTAATCAGGTGCAAGAGAAATGAAAACAAGCTTAAATAGGAAATTTCTAGTACTTACGTTTTTTCGTTCTGGAGATATCGTAGACAAATATGGACATTATAGCCTACCTTGGCGAAACTTTGTCAAACGTTGTAAAATGATTTAATAAGTCGATGTAGCGTTAGTGAAAGAATGTCAATTGCATAACCTTCTATACCTACCTATGTATATATAGGTTGAAAGGTAAAAAGGTTATGGTGGTGTAATGCCTCCCTATTACGGTTTTAATTAAATGATTATTATTTACGCGCCTTCTGGTTTGGTAACCCAACGCGGTTTTATTTTGCCTCGGCTTTGCTCAATCGTGTTTATAATTTATTATAAGCGGGGTGTCGTTCGTCTTAACTAGTGGGCTGACACTGTCACCTTAAATAAATATCTTAAAGCGTTTTAAAACGTATATTAAATAAATTTAACAATATAAAAAACCCTGGTATTAATAACAACTCAAAATGTATTTGTGCTTCTTGGTCCTGGCGGCTACTCACACTCGTTCTCCTGGTGGGCGGCTATTTACTGTGTGCGTAGTCGCTTCTGTGAACAGAGATATTATTTTAATCTACTCCTTACCTAGTAGGTAAAATTTATGTTACGGTCCTGTATTTACAGAAGCTGGTACCGTTGCTTTAAGTAGTTTCGTACAACGGCGCCAGTGTAACGACCTCGGACGGAGAAAATCGATATCGTTCTCGGCCTATACGCATGGCATAATCATTTATTCTTCAGTAACTCTGGAGCGCTGAAGCGAGTATGTCGTACTCCCAGGAAATAATACATGCGAAATGCGGGTATGCAAATGCGAGATCTCGGGACTATCTTTCTTTAATTCTAACTGGTTTGATTAGGCAATTAGATTATTTATTTAACGGAATTAATTACGAATTTCTATACTAAGTCTAATTATCTACAATCAATCAAGGGAACAAAATACTTGATATTAAAACTACTCTAAAACGGCTTTAATAGGTTTAAGGTAAATATTGGATAATTTACGTACTATCTAATTTATTTACAAACGATCTCACACTAGGTGTTTGCGATGGTTATATTGACTACCAATTTATACAACCGATTTCGGGTGTACTCTCCTGCGATTAAAGACACCGTGTACGGTTATTGTGTTTGTCTGTATGTATTGTATGTATGAGTTTCGAGCGGGATCTCAGTAATACTCAGAAGGTAGGCGACGGCCTGTCTTAACCGGATAGACTAAGAGGAAGGTCGCAGGTCGTTACAGCCCTGTAACAACGCTTTACCCTCAAGTGTTTGCGATGTGACGTCGGGGGTTACCCCTGCGTGGCACTCTAGGTATTAGTGTACTTTGTATTTGCAAGTTACGTCGGGATCTACCCTTCGTGGCACTCTAGGTGTTAGTGTACTTGGTATAACTCCTGGAGACTCAGCCCGGCGTTATTTACGTTCTGTAGTGTTTGATTGTAAATTGTCAGATTTTATAACTTTACAACTTACGTGCTATCAATGGCAGTACAGGATTCAACTTTAGGTTGCCCGGTACGAGGTGGTGCGCGTTATCACACGATCGTGATGGACTCTTCGACGGTGAATAACAGGTCGGTGCTTACACGAAGCAAACGGTACGGTGGCGGCTGCTGGATATCGGCTTGACTTGAATCTACTTCGATTCATCCTCTTTTCACGCGCGTCACGGGTTTATAAAGGTGCATCTGTGGGCGGCTTCGCGGCTACCGTGCGGGGGATGCCGTTATGCGATTGGTTGTAATCGTTCTGACGTGCAAAATCTTACTGGTTTTTTAGAAATACACGTCAGCGGTGATTAATAAATTATTCGTTGTGCAATATCGCGTAAACTTTTGAAATTTTAGATATAGGATGGTCCGCAAATAATTTATTCTAAAACGCATACGTAAAGGACGCTGGTTCTTTACATACCACCCTTTCCTCTTCTTGTGGGAGATCCGTCCGCTTGACCTTCACCCTCACGCCATCAGGCATGATGACGCTGACGCGGCGGCGATTGCGTCGCTGGCGGCGGTTAAGGCCTACCGGGGGCGGCATAAGGCGGGTCGGTTCGGGGACCTCCTGGATCTTTAGGTCCTGGATTCCGTCTGTGACCTCGGCCGTCCGGCGCAAATGTTCCGGTGTGGTTGGGGTCCTTGGTCTACCGTCGGTGTGAAGGCGCGGCGGTGACCAATACCATTCCGTTGCCATGTCGGATGGTCCTGGAGACGGTGTGCGGGGCGCAGGAGGCGAAGATTGTTCCCGGACTGGGGAATTTCGTCGCGTTACGAAGGCTGCTTCTAAGCCTTCAGTCCCAGGTAGGCGGTAGCGGTGTGGCTGCCAGGGCGAGATCCTTAACGGGAGATTTCGGCGGATGCATTGTTTAAACGAGGTCATGTTGTGGGAGATAGCATTTCTGGTTTTATCCTTTGCTTTTATATGATTTCGAATATGCGGGTTTTTGATAGCCGTTAAATTTTCGACGTTACCATTGGTAGTTGGTCTTGTCTGATCGGTGACGTCAGTCGCATTTCTCAAATCTTTTACATGCGCTTCTCCCGCGCTTTTCCTACTACCGGGTTCTCGGAGCTCGACAATTACGGGCGATTTCATTTTATACACGAGGTAAGGACCGGCATACTTTTTCGCGGATTTCGCGGAAAATTCTTTCGCTTTGCTGGACAGGTAATGAGTTTTACGATATACGAGATCTCCTTTGCGGGGGCGGTAGGCTCGGTGACGAAGGTTGTAATGATACCGTTGTACTTCAAAGGTCTTTGCTAATGAGTCTCTAGCAAGTTCTTGTAGATCTTTTAAATACTTCATGTGTTGTTCTTGATCAGCTGCGGTTACGGCGGTTTCTATTGTCGGCCGTTGTTTCTGGGTTTACCATGCCCTCGGTGGTTCTAATTCTCTACCGAGATTAAGTAAGGCTAGGGAGAAACCAGTTGATCCATGCTGTACGGTATTGATAGCGAATGCTATTTCAGGCAGGTGAGAGACCCATTCTCGCTGGTTATTTCGCGTAAATTGTGCGATCATCGTCCCGATCACTTTATTGGTCCTTTCCACCGGGTTGGCATGTGGGGAGTACGGTGGAGTAGAACGATGGTTGATCCCATGACCCTTCAAGAACGTGCGGAATAATTTGCTTGTATACTGGGGGCCGTTATCGGAGATCAGGTGTCGGGGAGTTCCAAAGCGATATATTACTTGTTCTTTTAACGCTTGGATAATCGGCGGACGGGTAGCGTTGCGGAGTGGTTTAAGTTCGACCCACTTAGTTAACCGGTCTTGGAAAACTAACAGGAATTTATATCCTTTCTTTGAACGCGGCAGCGGTCCGATAAGATCTGTACTTACATTGTTCCACGGTTGTCCAGGTCGCGAAAAGTACATTTCTCCTTGCGGTTTTTGTGTACTACCTTTATAAGTCTGACAACTTCTACACGCTTTTACGTATTTTATAACGTCCGATTTTATGGTGGGCCAGTAGTAATTGTGGTATATGCGGCATAGCGTTTTCGCAATTCCCAGGTGTCCTGCGGTGGGAGCATCGTGACATTCTTCCAGGATATCTCGGCGTTTTTCTAGTGGTATACAAATTTTCCAACTAGGATGGCTTCCCATCTCTTTTTCGGGTGTCGGATCAGGGAATGATTTAAATAGTTGTCCTTCATCTATTTTATATCTTGGGTGTTGATCAGGGTGTTCTCGGACTTGCTGTATCAAGTATTGATACCACGGACAGGTTATTTCTTCGGTTTCCTCCGCCTCTAATGGAGACAGGTCGGCTTTTATTTCATAGTCCTCGTGTAAGCGGGATAGCGCGTCGGCCACATTGTTCAGCGCCCCTTTACGGTACTCCACCTAGAAGTCGAACTGTTGTAGTTCCATTATCCAGCGGGCTAGACGGGATGTCCAGCGTGCGAAGCCACTTAAGACTTCTATGATCGGTTAGCACAGTGAATTTATAACCCTCTAGGTAACTTTTTAACTTTTGTATGGACCATACTACGGCCAGGCACTCTTGTTCAATCGTCGAGTAATTCCTTTCCGCTGGGTTCAGTGCCCTGCTGATGTACGCTATCACTCGTTCATTCGGTGCTTGTCCTTGTGTTAGCACGGCTCCAATTCCGGTGGTGCTTGCGTCGGTTTGTAATACAAAAGGTTGATTAAAATCTGGACAGGCTAATACAGGAGGGGCGGTCAACGCTTTTTTAATTGCTTCGAAGGCGTGATTTTGTTTATCGGTCCACTGATATCTGGCGTTCTTCTTCAAGAGTTCGGTAAGCGGTTGACTTAGTTTGGCAAAGCTACTAACATATTTGCGGTACCACGACGCCAGTCCCAAAAATTGACGGAGTTGTTTAACAGTACGGGGAGCGGGTATTTGGATGATTGCGTCTATTTTCTCGGGATCAGGTAAAATTCCTTTTGCGGTGACGACGTGTCCCAACTATTTGAGTTGAGTCTGACAGAAGTAGCATTTGTCTGGTTGTAGTTGAAGTCCGTTATCACGGAGTCTCTTGAATACTTCCCGTAGGTTATTCAGGTGTTCTTGAAATGTTTTTCCCAGGACGATGATATCATCTAGATATACAAAGGCGCGTCCAATCAGTTCTGGACCAATGATAGAATCTAGGAATCTCTGGAATGTAGGAGGGGCGGAATGGAGTCCAAACGGTAGAACTTTGAATTGATATAGTCCACGGCCAGGTACTGTAAAAGCGGTGATGGGTTTACTTCCATCTTCTAGCGGAATTTGCCAGTATCCTTGTTTCAAGTCTTGCGTACTGATATAGCTTGCTTCTCGTAGCTGGTCCAAGATGCCTTGAATATACGGTAAGGGGTATGCATCCTTGATGGTGACCTGGTTAACTTTTCGGAAGTCGACGCACAATCGATATGAACCAGTTGGTTTCTTAACCAACACTACGGGAGAACTCCACGGGCTGTGTGACGGTTCTATTATGTCCTCTGCGAGCATATTATCAACCTCCTGATTGATAAGTTCTTGCATTGCGGGATTGCGGGGATAGTATCGCTGTTTGATCGGTTTAGCATCGGGCACGAGGGTGATCTTATGTATAACATCTTTGGCTTCTCCTGTTACCTTTGTGAATTTCCTCATCTCGGTTTCCAGGAATTCGTTTAACTCGGGCAGCTGGTCCTCGTCTGGGCCATGAATTCCACTCAAGCCCCCTTGTACGGAACTTTGTAATGGGATACGTATTCCGGCAATTTCTAGTTGTTTCTGGTGTATGTGTAGAGTGGCCTGAAGATGTTCCAGCGCGTCTAATCCAATCACAATGTCGGTGGACAGTTGTGGTATGTAATAGCCCGGTAACTGGAGAGTTTTTGTGCCTATCTTGGCGGGGAAAATGTATAAGCCGCGGGTTTCAGTCATGGAACTGTCGGCAAGACCTACAGTTGCAGCTTTTAGCGTGCTCGGATATATACGGTTGTTAATTAGTAAATTCTTTACTTTCTCGCCTATATATGTTCGGGATGCTCCGGTATCAATTAAAGCATTTATGGTTTTTTTAAAGACCATAATTTCTAGGAAGAGTCTATCATCGTAGGAACGATCTAATCTTCTATCTGGTTTCTTTCGTGTAAACTGCGCTAGGGTTTGTAGCCAAGTGGTCCACTCGCGGGCGGTTGTTTTGTTTCCAGGTTTCAGAGCCGGGGTAGTAAAAAGTTCCTGGTGTCCCTTTACCGGCGTCTGGAGTTTCCCGACCGCGGACAGGGGCAGTCGCGGGATAATACACCTTCTTTGCTGCATCTCGAGCAAAAAGCTTTAAAAGGTTCTCTACACCTCTCTTTGAAGTGTCCGGTTTTTACACATCTCCAGCAGACGGTGGAGCGGTCATACGGGGTGGTGATCAGTGTTGGAACGGTTGTAGTGGTGTTGATTTTACGGGGACGGTGTGCTGGTGTGTCAGGAGCTGGTGTTAGACCACTAAAGTGTACCTTCGGCCGATTGGGACTGGGAGATGGCGAGTGCGTCCGCGGAGGTAGCATTTCGAATTGGGTGGCCAACTCGAGAAGTTCGGTCAGGTCTTTGAAATCTCTCTGGCGGATGTAATATTTATATTCCACCCTCAGGTTGTCATACATACGTTGTAACTGTTCTTCTCTCGACATGTTTCCATGGCGTCGCATTAGGGTCCGGACGGCAGTCACGTATTCGGTGGCTTTTTCTCGGGGTTTTTGTAATCTATTGCGGATTTCCTCCTCCAGTTGAAATTGATGTCGCGGTGGTAAAAATTGTATTTTAAAACTGACCAAGAAACCTTTCCAGGTCGTCCAGGATTGTTGATGGTTTCTGTACCATAACAGGGTGTTTTCCTTTAATAATTCTGGAAGGGCGAGTAATAGATCACGGTCGGTGATGTTGTAGCAGGCTTGTAATTCCTCTACTCTTTCCAAGAAAGAAATCGGGTCGCTGATACCGTCGTATTTCACACCCCATTTGCGTATTCTATCGCAAATATCGGCGCGTCTGGTTCCGGTAATGTCTAGGTGTTCCCCAGCTGGTGGTGATGGTATCGGAGCGGCTAATGTTAGTATTTCTGGTGTTGGTGCGGTTACTTGTCCTTCTCCGGTGCGTAGGTATTTTATTATCCTAGCTCGAAGTGCATCTACATTTCCTCCTGTCTCTAGTTTATATTTCCTAGCCTCTGTTGCTAATTCATCCTTCTTGAGATGGTAAATCTATCCCACTCTGGTGTCACTATCTTCAGAGTCCCTCGGTATACTCATCCTGTAACAGACAGATTAGTGTCTCTGGAAAACAAAAATATTTGATTACTGGTACTTCTGCGGTACTTTTGGAATCTGTAAACGGAAAACTATTTAAGGTGTTCAGTGTTTTTCGAGCCCCACGTTTAGGTGCTATATGTAATGCCTCCCTATTACGGCTTTAATTAAATGATTATTATTTACGCGCCTTCTGGTTTGGTAACCCAATGCGGTTTTATTTTGCCTCGGCTTTGCTCAATCGTGTTTATAATTTATTATAAACGGGGTGTGGTTCGTCTTAACTAGTGGGCTGACACTATCACCTTAAATAAATATCTTAAAGCGTTTTAAAACGTATATTAAATAAATTTAACAATATAAAAAACCCTGGTATTAATAACAACTCAAAATGTATTTGTGCTTCTTGGTCCTGGCGGCTCCTCACACTCGTTCTCCTGGTGGGCGGCTATTTACTGTGTGCGTAGTCGCTTCTATGAACATAGATATTATTTTAATCTACTCCTTACCTAGTAGGTAAAATTTATGTTACGGTCCTGTATTTACAGAAGCTGGTACCGTTGCTTTAAGTAGTTTCGTACAACGGCGCCAGTGTAACGACCTCGGACGGAGAAAATCGATATCGTTCTCGGCCTATACGCATGGCATAATCATTTTTTCTTCAGTAACTCTGGAGCGCTGAAGCGAGTATGTCGTACTCCCAGGAAATAATACACGCGAAATGCGCGTATGAAAATGCGAGATCTCGGGACTATCTTTCTTTAATTCTAACTGGTTTGATTAGGCAATTAGATTATTTATTTAACGGAATTAATTACGGATTTCTATACTAAGTCTAATTATCTACAATCAATCAAGGGAACAAAATACTTGATATTAAAACTACTCTAAAACGGCTTTAATAGATTTAAGGTAAATATTGGATAATTTACGTATTATCTAATTTATTTACAAACGATCTCACACTAGGTGTTTGCGATGGTTACATTGACTACCAATTTATACAACCGATTTCGGGTGTACTCTCCTGCGATTAAAGACACCGTGTACGGTTATTGTGTTTGTCTGTATGTATTGTATGTATGAGTTTCGAGCGGGATCTCAGTAATACTCAGAAGATAGGCGACGGCCTGTCTTAACCGGATAGACTAAGAGAAAGGTCGCAGGTCTTTACAGCCCTGTAACAACGCTTTACCCTCAAGTGTTTGCGATGTGACGTCGGGGGTTACCCCTGCGTGGCACTCTAGGTATTAGTGTACTTTGTATTTGCAAGTTACGTCGGGATCTACCCTTCGTGGCACTCTAGGTGTTAGTGTACTTGGTATAACTCCTGGAGACTCAGCCCGGCGTTATTTACGTTCTGTAGTGTTTGATTGTAAATTGTCAGATTTTATAACTTTACAACTTACGTGCTATCAATGGCAGTACAGGATTCAACTTTAGGTTGCCCGGTACGAGGTGGTGCGCGTTATCACACGATCGTGATGGACTCTTCGACGGTGAATAACAGGTCGGTGCTTACACGAAGCAAACGGTACGGTGGCGGCTGCTGGATATCGGCTTGACTTGAATCTACTTCGATTCATCCTCTTTTCACGCGCGTCACGGGTTTATAAAGGTGCATCTGTGGGCGACTTCGCGGCTACCGTGCGGGGGATGCCGTTATGCGATTGGTTGTAATCGTTCTGACGTGCAAAATCTTACTGGTTTTTTAGAAATACACGTCAGTGGTGATTAATAAATTATTCGTTGTGCAATATCGCGTAAACTTTTGAAATTTTAGATATAGGATGGTCCGCAAATAATTTATTCTAAAACGCATACGTAAAGGACGCTGGTTCTTTACAGTGGAATCCGTTGTCATAATCTTTATTCAATTTTTTTCTTTTGTATTATCGGTGTGCTCTATTTATGTAGGAAATATGTTAAAACAAAAATAATCTACTTGATTAAAGGTAGCTCTACTTCTCGCTGGGAAAATTACTACTAAAGGTATTAATACATTTCTCAGTTAGAACATATAGTTTGGGTTACGCTTACAAAAGATGAATTGGAAACGATTGTCTGTTTCTTCACTTAATTCTTATTTTGAAAATGTAAACTTTCACCATTATTACACATATTTAAATACTTGCCTTTTTTGGGTTTTTTTATGATGTATTTGTAATTAAAGTTATACAATCTAAACGATCTGATAACACTTACAGTTATCTTCGTCAGTAGTAATCTTATCTATTAAAATTGTTAAAGATGTAGAAATAATTTTATGAAATTTGAAAAATTGAAAAAACGATTATTATTATTCCTATTTTGATTTAATCGTTCTTTTTCTCCAAAATTTCTTGTAGATCCAGAAATTCGGTATTGCTTTTCATGTTTGTTTTGAAATACTACTCTCTTACTTCGTCCAGCTGGTTTGCTAGTTTTACGGGTCTATACCACTTCACTGTTTAATTTGAACTTACTTATCTGTGGTTGTTTTGTGATCGGCCATTTTTTTTACCCCGCTCATGGCAATGCTCTGTGCTATGCTGTTTTAAAAATTCTAATTTCATTTCACATGAGACAGTATCACATTATCGTTTAATGTTTTATCTTGCGCAACCTTGATCTGCATGTCTCAAGAAAGCGTATAATTGGTTCCAAATACTTGATTGCCGGTGAGCGTTTATTGAGTTCGCCTCTTACGCTCTTATGCTTATTTTACGTCATATACGTTTGTACTTTTCCTTTAATAAATATTTTCGTTTTAAGTTATTGTTTTGTAAAAAATCCAAAGCCTATATATTAAAATAATCGGGTTATTTAGTACAAGCAGATTGCGAGACAACCGCTTGACGGATTTCGATGATTTTTTTTGATATGAAGAAAAATTTACGTAGAAAGAAATAAGGAAGCCAGAATTTTATTTTATGGTTTTAATTTTTTTTAAAAAGTCTTCGACGCGAATATTGTTATCCATTTACATATATACTGGGTCCGCCAGTGAAGCGGGAAATTTTGAAGTGCCCATTTTTTTCAGAAAATGTTTATTTTCAAAAGTTTTTTTTACAAGTTTGAGTAGAAGAAAGTATACCATTTTATGTCTTAAAAATAAATCCGCCCACTCTTCTAACTTAGATTGAAAACTTTCGCTTATTCGACGGAGCAGGACAGGTTGAATTCGATCAATTTCTTGTCCGAAACTTACAATGTGGTGTGCAATTTCATAATCTGGTATTATTGGCCATATTTTTTCCAAGATGATAGAGGAAACACTACAACTGTTACGACAAACCGCTACACACGCATGATCAGAAAATTTGTGACGGAAGAGTTACCTAGGTTTCCGGACATCAATTATTTTCAGCAGAACGGGGCTACAAGTCATACTGCTTGCATATCTATGACTTCTTTAAGGGAACTTTTTCCGGGCCGACTAATTTCCACACATGGTGACATTTCGTCGCCCGCAAGATCTCTTGATCTTTCAGCATGTGATTTTTTCCTTTGGGGATTTCTGAAGAGCAGGGTATACATTAATAGACCACAAACTTTACCGGAATTAGCAATAAACATTATACAAGAAATTGAGCGAATTCAACTTTTCCTGCTCCGCCAAGTAATGGAAAATCTTCAATCTAGATTGGAAGAGTGTTTACACAAAAATGGCTCTCATTTGAGCGGAATTATTTTTAAGACATAAAATGGCATACTTTCTCTAGTCAAACCTGTAAAAAAAGTTTTGATAATAAACGTTTTCTGAAAAAATTGGGTATTTCAAAATTTCCCGCTTCACTGGCGGACCCTGTACGTTTGTATTTAATTTATTATGAGTTTGATTATCATCATTAAATTTAATTTTAAACGCTAGTTTCTCATTAAGACTGCAATTTCAGCACTACGCATTTTCAGATATATGTTTACATGATATATTAGTATTAAGCAAAATATTATATTAATAAAAACTGATTCATCTATGTTAGATTTTAACTTGTTTCCACAATTACAATGAAGCAAAAAAGAAACAGATAATATTTGAATTGAGTTTTTCTATTATGTGTATATGAGCAGCTCGAGAAATAGGAAATCTTAGTTAATTTTCAAAATAAGAAAATAATGCACTAAAAATAAGTTTGTAAGATTAAGTAAAGAAAACGGAACTTAGAAGATTTACTAGTACTGCTAATGTGACTCCGACAATCTGCAGTCCTGGTTATGGCCAAAGAAATTCATATCACAAGTTTTACTGATACTTAGTTTTAACAAACCTCTTGCAAGCACGTAAAACCGTACTAAATTGTAGATTTGAATATAGTGATTGACCTAACACGTATCTCCTTAAAAAAATCACCCTTTTGAAATATTTTCAAATTAAAAAAAAAATGTACATGAAATCCTTTTTGTTCTCTGTGAACTAAAGCAACGTGCTTAGTGTTTAATTTTAACAACTAAATCGTCACTTGTTCTCATTAACAGACTGAAAATGCTTAATGTACGTCCAATACATAATGTGGCGATCTGTTTTTGTGGTGTAGATGTGAAACTATTGTAAATAACCAGAATCATTTACCAATTTTTTTAATTATTTGTCAATTAAAGCAATTTTAGTTAGATTGCAGAAATCCCAAATAATCAATGTTTATTCCCTCTGACGTTGGTCAGAAAATATTAAGAATTTTGCTACGTCAATACTGGTCTAACAACCAGTGAATTAGCATCGCCACCTGAAGCCGTCGGGAGGTAATGGGTTCGATTTCCCTTTCCATCTACCTTAAATGAGGCTTTTCAGGAGGTTTTCCTCATACACATGTAGCGGCATGGTCACTGGGTATATGCACACCATGTGGGGATACTTAGGCGAAAGCTCGTGTAGTATTTTCCTCCTGAGGCCTAACTCCATTCCGTCCGATCCTATCCTTCTTAATCTAACCATGCATATATACGTAGTGTATGTATGTATGCTGGGAATCCATTATTGTGGCTGAAGGAGCTTGAAAAGCTCATACAGCCCGCTCTCCCCTTAGGGAGGGAATGAAATACGTGTCTTTTCCTTTCCTTACCGACCGCACATGTACATGACATATGGAATATGGTGTGTTAAGGTTTGGAGGAAGTGTTTACACCGAACTTCTCTACATCAGACACTTCCTCCAAATTCTAACACACCCTATTCCATATGTTTCCCGACCGGCGAAGTAGGATCATCTGCGTACCGTCTTGTGCGTATATGGCCCGAGGACAAAGGTTGCCGTAATCCGAGAATCCACTCCATAAACCCGTTCAAAATTGATATCATACACAGGACAGTTAATTCCGGGGCGTTCGTCGGAAACGCTCCCTACTTAAAATCGTACTACACACTCTCTCAATTACCGAAACAAAACTCACAAACAGATGCACACTTAACTTTAACACTTATCACACCTACCTACACAATAGCATCCATAGAACTGTCTTTATAATCAAAAATTGCTTCCCGTCCACCCCCTTTTAACTTCCTGCGCACCTACAGCATCTCGAGTGTATTGCTGTGACGGTGCGTCTTTCTACTCCGATCTTTTTCTTCTCCTACTACAACCCGCCCGGTCACAATACACTATCCGATGACCTCTTAATTTACGCCTCTAGCCTTCCTAATGCAGTTATCTTAGGTGATTTCAATGCCCGTAAACCCAATTCTGTGACTTCAGAAGCAATGGCACCGGTATTAGACTATCATCAGCTCTATTGCAGTTGTTGTTTTTTCGAGTCGCAGTAAGGCAACCTACATATATTGAACATCTAGGTACCTCGATAATCGACCACATCCTTGTTCCTGAACCTATTATTTCGACGGTGAGTGCTTTCTAGGCACCACAATCACATCAGATCGTCTACCACTACTGGTCAGAACTTCCATTTTGTCCAGCCTCCCCCCAGCACTTCCTCAACCCACAATAATTAAAGATTTTCCTAAAACAGACTGGAATGTGTTCTTGGAACACATCTCCAACAACCTTCCAACACTCAATCTTCTAATAACCCAAGGTCTCGAGAGAGCCATTAGGGACCTAACTTCCGTAATTACGGAAGCAGCAAAAATCTCAGTCCCATTGAAAAACATCGATATTTCCAGCAAACCGCTCTCAAAGAGAAAGAGAAAGACGAATTTATCGTCAATTCTTGCGATCTAGGGATCTGGATCTTAAAACACAATGGCCTTAACACCTTAATTAGGCGAGAAGCAAGCAAACACGCCGAAGACTCCTGGATCAAATTCTACCCCCCAGTGACACTACAGAAATGGAAAACTCTTCTGGCTACAGTTTGACAGACTGACCAGAAGGAAGGTAATCTCTAAATGCCACTGGGCAACCTAATCTCCTTCGACCCGATCCCCAGAAGATCCTAAATTCGACTCTCAGTTCAAAGAACTCCTAGAGAATCATTTTATGCCCCCATCACTCCAGACCAGGTCAAATCATATTCTAAAAAAGGACGCAGTTCAGCCCCAGGTCATGATAGACTAAATTGCACCTGCCCGATCCAGCCCTCCGATTACTCGACGGGCTGGAAATCGGCCTCCACCGTCATGACAACAAAACCACACTCCGACGCCACCACGCCCTCTTTCCATAGACCCATTCCTCGCCTAAGTTGTCTCGGTAAATGCTTTGGGCAGATTCTAGCCAGGTGACCTAGAGACCACCTTGAATTCAATCAACTACTTCCTAACAGACAATTTGAATTCCGTCCCAACTGAACATGTCACTATCCCTTGTTGAAGCTGCTTACGGAGACCATCAGATCAGAGCAGTCAATCGCAGGCAATGAAACCTGGCTGTGTTTCTGGACATTAAGAAAGCATTTGACAGGGTCTGGCACGCCGGTCTCCTCCACAAAATCCGCACCCTTAACACACCCAATCCCTTCCCTAAACTTCTACTCTCGTACCTGACTAATCGGTCAGTTCGTGTCAGAGTAGGCAACACATTCTGCAATCCGTTTCAACCCACAACAGATGTATCGCAAGGTTCTGCTTTAGCCCCGATCCTTCACAATATCTTCGCTTCCGACATTCCTGAAGTAACACAACCCGGAGTAGTTGTTGCGCAGTTTTCGGATGACACTGCCTTCTGGGCGGTGCATCGGAACAGCGGCACGGCCTCCCGTCTCATATCCAAAACCCTCCGGAACTTTTCCAATTGGGCCAACCGGCATAGAGTCTCTGTCAATCCCACTAAACCCAAAAATCCTCTTCCGGAATCCTCACTACCATGAAGTTAAATTTCAAAATCTAGCCAACACGCAATGTTTCCCTTACCTTAAACTTAAATCAGAGGTTGCCATCCCAAAACACTACAACACACCTACAAAACATACATAACACACGCCCTTTCCAAGCATCCATATACACATACATAAACCCTAATTACCTCTCCTCTATCGCCTCTTGTGAATGCCGAATATTCAGACGCATACAAAGGATACCTTTCAGGTACCCTAACGACCTCACAATACAACACGCAAACATACCACCCATCACCCACAGAATACAAAACTTGCACACAAGAATTTTCGGCGACACAATCCCAACCAGAGATATCATTACCACTCCCAAACCTAAATTCAAACACCCCCCCCCACCCGCGATCCTACTACAACTCCTTGACGACCATCCCGAGGAGAGAAGAGAAGAAACCCTGGATAATACTCCATATGGCCTCCGCATCTCCCCATATATGCGATGACGACCTCGCAAGATACCGGCAAATGAACATGGATTAACCGCACACAGCACGCTACAACCACGCACTCTTAAATCGGATAACATGCATATTCAAAATTTTTTCTCTCTGAAGAAATTTACTGCATTTCTGCAAATTGCAGGTTCTAATCAATCTGAAGTGTAGCAGAGTTGAGATTTTTCTATATAAGGGTATAACTTCATACAGAATAACATAAAACAACTATGTATCTTGTGATTTGTGTGATTTCTAGAAAAAAATGAAAGTATATCTTATACAAATACAGCGGTCACTTGGGAACTTGGGAATACAATTTTCAGTACCTACTACAATGTAATACATTTTTAATCTTAGTCAACAGACTTCTAGATGGTACACTACTAAAAGAAAGCGAGTGATACAGAGAACCTAAGTTCTCTATTACTACAACATTCCAAGTGACTAACACAAATTTTCCCCATGCCTAGTTTAAAAAGTGTCGAAAGTTCGCTTATACTATAACGATTGAACTATGTTTACCAATGGATCGATTTTAATTTTTTTTTTTGCAATTAACTCCGAATAGATGTTAACAAAAAGGCATGAACAGGATAAGTAAAAAAGTAAAGAAGTTAGGTTTTCGATCGCACCCAACTGTTAGTGATTTAATATGACTGTGCCAGTTTAAGCAAATAATAACGCAATTAGTGTTTAACCTACAAACAGTTAAGTAATTTAGAAAAGGAATTTTAATTTTATTGTCAAGACAAGAGAGAGAACTTTACCAAGCAGACCAAGAAGGGGAATGAATAAAAGAAGAAGTCGTTAGAGAGGCAATGTTGAAAGTAAAAAAAAAGTAAAGCGACGGCAGAAGACGGGGTTCAAGGGGTAGGGTAGGTATATAGAGGGGAAAAGGTAGCAACAAGAATAATGCTACCAGATGGACAGACTGGCTTCAGAAAGGAAAGAAGAGTGATAGATAACGTATATATTTTGAAACACTTGGGAAATAAAGAATTATATAAGAAAAGCGGGAAAATGGTGGCGTTATTTGTGGACTTAAAAGCGGCGTTCGACACAGTGAACAACGAAAAGCTATGTGAATACCTGAGAAAAAAAACTAAACACTAATTGCAAGGATGGAGGAGATATATGAGAAAACGAGAAATAGGGTGAGAGTGAATGAGGAGGTGAGTAAGTAATTCGTCACAGATAAGGACCTGACACAGAAATGTCCATTGGGTCCAAACCTGTTCTCGGTATATACGGGGAGTTTGGAGGAAATATTAAGGACAGCAGACTGGTGGAGTGGTGGTAGAGAAACTGAAGGTTTTGTCGCTGCCGTACGCGGATGATGTAGTGTTGGTGGCGAAAGAGGAAAAAAAATTAAAGAGATGATGGAAGCGTTGGAAGGATACATGAAATGAAAGGAACTGGAAGTAAACACAAACAAAACAAAGATGCTGATATTTAGAAAGGGAGGAGGAGCAGGAAAACCGAAGAATGGATATGGGTGAAGTATGAAGTGCAGCAGGTGAAGGAATTAACATATCTGGTTGAGACAGGGCAATAAGTATAGGGAGCGTGAGGGAGAGGTCGATTGGGATTGGCTTAGGGAAAATGAAGCTGCTATTTGATAAATTAATAGAAAGTGTGGTACTATATGAGGTAGAAGTGTGAGGGTGGGGGGATTAAAAAGAGGCAGAACGGCCACAAAGAAAATATTGGAAATGGGTATTGGGGCGGAATAAGGAGACACATTAGGGGTACATTATAAGAGAAAAAGTGCAAAAAGAAAAAATAAAAGTAGAGGCGGGAAGAAGTATGAGTAAGAAATCATGGAAAGAAGGGAATGTAAAGTATTACAGGCATGCTGGAAAGAGATAAAGGAAGGGAGAGTGAAATACACTCAAGATAGCAGAGAAGAATATTATAAAAGAAATGGTATGCGAGGCCAGAAGCAGAGAGATTAAGGGGGAGGAAGTGAGGGTAAGAGAGGACATAATAATAAGAGACATGGATGTACAGAAGCAAGAAAGATGGAAAAAATAAAAGAAACAAAACACAACCAAAGAAAGATTAAAGGAGAAGGGATATCAGAGTATCTAAAAGGAGTAGGGAAGTTTATGTGGTATTTAACACGGTAATTTGGCAACAAGGTGGCGTACTCCCGCACAACATTGTTGAGGTAACTCGGAACATGGAATTATATCATGCCCACCATATGGTCCCGATTTGACACATCTAGGGGGACATTAAAAAACAAAATATATTTTAATCAAAGCGAGAATATATTAGAAATTCTATCCCGCGTGGTCAATGAAATAAATCATAACCATCCAGACTGGATAAGCAAGGTGGATGACAAATTAAAAAGGGGACATCAACGATGTATAGAAGAAAAAACAGCGGTCATTTCGAACATCTTTAGTAAATTCATTGATGGCTAGCTACTTTAGTTAATAATTAGTAATAATATTCAGGAATTGTAATTATTTACAATATTAGTTTGCAACAAACCACATAAACTATATACAGTGCTCGTCTGAAGTCCCCCCCCCCCCCAACCTGCTATGTGAACCATAAAACTGAAATATATAAAATTTTGGGAAACTGAACTAAGGCACATATACAACGTATTTGATGGTACTCGCGGACAGCCGCAATTCTGTAAAATAATTTTAAATGGGATCATATGGCAAGTAATACCTCATTTGAAAGCTCGTTTCAATTCGTTTTCAACTGCATCAACAAGATTAAAATATTGCTAGTGATTTATTAGTTTCAACCCAAAAACCTCAAAACATTAATTAGCGTTTTTGGGTTGAAACTCATTAATCAGTGGTAATATTTTAATATAGCTCGGTTTACCAAAATTTTATTAATTTCAGTTTTATGGTTCACATAATAGATGGGGGGAGGGAGACTGAGATGGGCACTGTGTATTTGCAATCAGAAAATTTTCTAGCAGAATAGCGTAAAATATACAAAGTGCTCTATTGGAAAAAACAAGTGTTCGATAAATATTTGTCATTCACTAAGTTCTTTTGTTTCTTCTGATATCGCGACATAAAAATTCATTAAAACCTGCATAACACTGGTATACAAAATTTTTCGATATCTCTCTGAATAAGCGAGATAGTGGGGGGTTTATAATATAACAGATCACACTGTACCTACTGTCTTCCTCTTTATCTTGACGTATTTGCTATACTTTGTAAGCGTACTTGATATATGCGGTATTTTACTTTATTAAGATTATTTCTTAGTGTTATTTAGAATGGTGTAAACATTCCTTTCTTCCCAACACTCTGTTATTTGTTTTTTATGTAACCTAAAAGTCTTAATGGATTGATTCCACTTAGTTGCATACGTAAAGAACTTTAATAGTTAAAACTTATTTGACATAATTGCAATGTCTAATTCACACAAAGAAAAAATGCAGCATAACAATTCAAATAACACAAGTAACAGACTCTTTCAGCATAATCGGAATTGACTAGGGAATATCACAATTTTTTGAAGACTTCAGTTCCGATTACAATTAATTACAATTTTTCAGGTTTAAAATGTTATTCGAATCAATCAACATCTAGCACTTGAATTTCGTAAATAACCCAGTTAAACGAACGCATCAGAAGAAAGTAGACAGATTACTTTATAAATTGAAAAGTTTCCAAACATAAATGTATAATAGCACATAAACCCGTCAGATAAGATAACGCGCTACAAAAATGCCGGACAATTGCTTTGTTGCGTTGTTGCGTGCGTCAGTCCACCCGTGTGCGCTCGCGAGTGTGTGTGCGAATGCTTGTGCGTGTCCGTGTGAATGTGCGTGTGTGTGTGTGTGTGTGTGTGTGTATGTGTGGGTGTGTGTGTGTGCGTGTATGTGTGTTTGTGTGCGTATGTGTGTAAGTGTGTATGTGTGTATGTGTGTATGTGTATATGTCTGTATGTGTGTATGTGTGTGTGTATGTGTGTATGTGTGTATGTGTGTATGTGTGTATGTGTGTATGTGTGTATGTGTGTATGTGTGTATGTGTGTGTGTGTATGTGTGTATGTGTGTATGTGTGTATGTGTGTATGTGTGTATGTGTGTATGTGTGTGTGTGTATGTGTGTATGTGTGTATGTGTGTATGTGTGTGTGTATGTGTGTATGTGTGTATGTGTGTATGTGTGTGTGTATGTGTGTATGTGTGTATGTGTGTATGTGTGTATGTGTGTATGTGTGTTGTGTGTGTATGTGTGTATGTGTGTATGTGTGTGTGTGTGTATGTGTATGTGTGTATGTGTAGTTGTGTATGTGTATGTGTGTATGTGTGTGTGTATGTGTGATGTGTGTATGTGTATGTGTGTATGTGTATGTGTATGTGTGTGTATGTGTGTATGTGTGTATGTGTATGTGTGTATGTGTGATGTGTGTTGTGTGTAGTGTGTGTGTAGTGTGTGTGTGTATGTGTGTGTATGTGTGTATGTGTGTATGTGGTAGTGTGTAGTGTGTGTGTGTATGTCGTGTACGTGTGTACGTGTACGTGTGTACGTGTGTCGTGCGTGTACGTGTGTACGTGTGTACGTGTACGTGTGTACGTGTGTACGTGTACGTGTGTACGTGTGTACGTGTGTACGTGTACGTGTACGTGTGTACGTGTACGTGTACGTGTGTACGTGTGTACGTGTGACGTGTGTACGTGGTACGTGTCGTGTACGTGTGTACGTGTACGTGTGTACGTGACGTGTACGTCGTGACGCGTGTACGTCGTCGTGTACGCGTGACGTGTACGCGTGTACGCGTGTACGCGTACGCGTAGCGTACGCGTGTACGCGTACGTGTACGTGTACGTGTGTACGTGTGTACGTGTACGTGTGTACGTGTGTACGTGTGCGTGTGTACGTGTGTACGTGTCGTGTTACGTGTGTACGTGTGTACGTGTGTACGTGTGTACGTGTACGTGTGTACGTGTGTACGTGTGACGTGTGTGTGTGTGTGTCGTGTGTACGTGTGTACGTGTGTACGTGTGTACGTGTGTGTGTCGTGTGTACGTGTGTACGTGTGTGTGTGTAGTGTGTGTATGTGTGTGTAGTGTGTATGTGTAGTGTGTGTGTATGTGTGTATGTGTGTGATGTGTGTAGTGTTGTATGTGTGTATGTGTGTATGTGTGTATGTGTGTATGTGTGTGTATGTGTGTATGTGTATGTGTGTTGTGTGTATGTGTGTATGTGTGTGTATGTGTGTTGTGTGATGTGTGTATGTGTGTATGTGTGTATGTGTGTATGTGTGTATGTGTGTATGTGTGTATGTGTATGTGTGTATGTGTGTATATTGTGTGATGTGTGTATGTGTGTATGTGTGTATGTGTGTATGTGTGTAGTGTGTGTATGTGAGTATGTGTGTTGTGTATGTGTGTGTGATGTGTGTATGTGTGTATGTGTGTATGTGTGTATGTGTGTATGTGTGTATGTGTGTATGTGTATTGTGTTGTGTGTATGTGTGTATGTGTATGTGTGTATGTGTGTATGTGTGTATGTGTGTATGTGTGTATGTGTGTATGTGTGTATGTGTGTATGTGTGTATGTGTGTATGTGTGTATGTGTGTATGTGTGTATGTGTGTATTTGTGTATGTGTGTATGTGTGTATGTGTATGTGTGTATATGTGTATGTGCATTTATGTGTATGTGTACGCAATCTACAATTACCCATTGTCTCGTCTGCCGTACCTTTTTGATCGCTATCTTTTCCGCCGCAGGGTTAACCATTTCTTTTAACATTTTCCATACTTGCTCCGGCGTGGTTCTCTCGTTAATTGCCATCATACTAGCGCTAAAATCGTTCCTGTTAACGGGTGGCGCAATTTCCGTTCTATTCGAAGGGCCCGCTCGAACCAATTGCGCGTAACTAATCCCTTCGCTAATCTCGGTGTAGCACGCGACCCATTTCCCTGTCTTGACACTTGTTGCTTTTCCTCCCTAATTGATTTAATTTCGCGATCCTTTTTGCCTACCGCCGTTCTTAATTCGTCGATAATCCCTAGCAATTTGCCTATTTTTACACCTATCATAGTCAGATGCGAGCGAACCTGCCCCCTATTGCTCACGGGAAACGACTTTGACCCGTCTTCCGGTATCATCATGAAGGACGCGTATGAGCAAAGAGTGCTAATTTCACATTCTAATTTCTTTTCCGGTGTTAATGTCTCTATATTTCCGGTGTAGGCGTCTAACGCCTCGACGATGCGACCGTTAATCGTTTCCTGTTCCCGGATGCCGTTCCTCAGGATTCGGATATTGCGATCCGTCGTATCCTCGTCGCTATCGCTTTCTACCTCAGCCGTTGGACTCTGTTTTGCGCAATTAGCCTGCCTTCCCCTAGCTGCTAGCTTTCCCTCGCATTCCCTAACGTTTTCCGTTGTTTCTGTGATCCTATTCGTTAAACGCGTTTTCCGCTTCTCTACCCGTTGAGACCCCTCATCACTATTTGCGCCATCCATGATGTTTACTTTATTTTATTAAAGATTTTATTATAGATTAACTGCCTCAAAGATGGCGCGGACACGTGACCACGTTACCCACGCATATCCTACTTGCCAATTGCTTTCTCGCTTTTCTTAGTTAATTTTGTGTTTCTATCGGAAAATTAAAAATATATTTAAAAGCAACCGGAACGAAAAGAGGGAATAACTTTGTATAACTTTAAAGAATTGGATGTAAAGTTAGACGTTCAATTAAAATATAAAGAAAAAAGATGGCGACCGAAGCCGCGTACACAAGCCGCTGACGTCACCCAACCGTTGCCACGCCGGCTGCAGCTATTTACTAAAATTAAACTATTTTAAAATCTGCTTGTGCTGTGACGTGACGTCAGCGGCGCGGGCACGTAATTGCGTGGCCCACGCCAACTTTCTCTTTCTCTAAATTATTGAAAATATGCGTTTTTATGCTGTTTTCCAATAAGAACAACCAAAGTTCTACCCAAAATCTACACTAAAACGACAAAAAAAACGTACCTATCTGTAAATGCAAAAATAAACCTTATCCTGCAGTTAAAACAATGATAAATTTGAAAACTTACTCCTGTTTCTTCGGGAAACCGTAATTTTCACTTTTAATCCTAACTCCTGGGCCACTTTTTTACTTTATTTATTAAGAATGTAATCACTATTTGTTAACACAGTCACAGTCACAGTCACAAATTGGTATAAAAATCGTCAAGTCACAAAACTTTTGCCTCAAGCGCGAGCTCCCGCAAAACACGTCTGATCGGAGTGAAAGTCGAATGCGTGTCATCGTGTCCGAGTGTTCGCGTGTTCGCACGTCCGCGTGTCCGCGTGTCCGCGTGTCCTCGTGTCCGCGTGTATGCGCGTCCGCGTGTCCGCGTGTCCGAGCGTCCGCTTGTGCGAGTGTCCGCGTGTGTGCGTGCCCACGTGTGTGCCTGTGTGCGTGTGTGCGTGCCCACGTGTGTGCGTGTGTGCGTGTGTGCTTGTGGGTGTGTGGGTGTGTGCGTGTGTGCGTGTGTGCGTGAGTGCGTGCGTGAGTGCGTGCGTGTGCGCGTGTGTGCGTGTGTGCGTGTGTGCGTATGTGCGTGTGTGTGTGTGTGCGTGTGTGCGTGTGTATGTGTGTGCGTGTGTGCGTGCGTGCGTGCGTGCGTGCGCGCGCGTGTGTGTGTTTGTATCCGTTTGTGTCTACGTGTGCGTATGTGTGTGTTTTTACGTGAAAAAACCAGTGAGTAGTCTGTATAAATCTAAAGCCATTGTGCGCACTTGACTGCGTGTTTCGCTCTTTGACTAACTTCATTGTTTTGGGGGTTGCAAGTTTAAGTGCCAATGTGATTGTGCGTGAGCGCTCGTGTTGGGTGTGAGTGTGTATGTGGGTAAGTATGTGTGTGTGTTTGTTGGTGTGTGTACGTATGTGTCAGTGACACATATTTAGTGTAATCACCAAAAAAAACTTGCTTTTTGCTTTATTCATTCACACACACACGCCGGTATAGACAAGAGAGTCAGACCCACATAGAGACGCAGGAGGAGACACCGGGATACATACAGACATAGACGCAGACGCAGATACTGGCGCAGACTCAGACGCAGACGTAGATGTAGACGCAGGTGCAGATGCAGTCCCAGGTACAGGCACTGGCGCGAGCACACTTACACGCACAAGTACAGGCACATACAGGCTTAAGCGTGTGCACACGCACAGGTATAGGTACATGTAGACACACTAACGCAGGTGCTGGGCCGCCAACACAGTTACAGACACTGGCACAGGTACAGGCACAGACCACGATTATTCTATAAACTGTACAACGATTGAATACATATTTTATATGAGGTTGTGACATCTCATTATCTACACACCAGTGAAATTTACTAGTGTTTAGTAGAGGAGTTACTGGGTAATGAAAATACATGTAGAAAATAACGCGCGTCTAATGTTGAAGGACTCCACATTATACGAAATGGGCTTTGAATGTAAACTTATATTCAAAGTAGAGCAAATCTGAGCGCAGGTTCAGTTGTGGTTAAATTTTAATTGAGTTCAATCAACGCTTGGATTTAAAAACATTTGATGATTCTAATATTACAATTTATACATTTGTTATAGTTTAAATGTAATAAACCATTTTTTTTAATTTCTTAATAATTTAGACGGGTTTTCTTATTCAAGGTGGGAAAGTTTTCGACTCAAATTTTTCGGTTTCAGGTGATGAATTAAAATCCATTGTCATTTAATCAATTTTGCTGGTTATAATGCTAAGTTATTAAACGTAAATTTTACATTTTGGTGTTAATTAAACACGTTTTGCGCAGGTTGATTAACGATTTTCACAAGCACCATACGTTTAAAGCTGGAATTCATTAATTTATTTTCTTTTGCACTTTCTAACAGATTTTTTTCGAAGCAACGCTTATACGGTTTTAAATTTAATTGGTATTCATAGCTGGATTTTATTTATATGCACTTCTGCTTTTCAATAACTTTTAAAAACATCAAGCATGTTCAAGTGATTGAATCTTAGTCTTTAATCTCTCGAAGTTGGTAGCCTAAACATGCTAAATCCATTTTTAATCAGTGATAATTAAAAATGAGCACGTAAGCGGCGCAAATAGAACGAAAAAGGAGCTTAATTAAAAATGCCAAACTGTTTTCTTGCTAATAAAATTTCCTATCTACCTCTTGTTCCTATAAATTACAAGAATTAAATTCCAGCAAATGAAGGTTTAGGCAATAGTATAAAGCCAGTAATAATGAACAATGAAATACAAGTATCTATTCTGATGTAGTGGTACCTTATCCTGTATTAATTTATTTTTAGCTATCTTGGGGCGCTTTAACTTGTTTAATAATTAAGAGCACATTTAAAGAATTGTTACGTTCTGACCCCATGTTCGTAATACTATATCGTTTTTCGTTTTCCTTTTTTCCCACAATTACCTTATAACACGAGCGCATCCCGCATAACTGTTTACATTAATTATTTTTGCATTATATCTTTTTCCTCGATTTAGGAGTGTAGCTAAACATTTTCAATGTGTAGTATTTGAATTTCAAATATAATTTGTTTACAAAGATTATTATTAATAACTTAAAAATTAGTTAAGAGAAATAGACGGCAAACGTATTGCAACTAACAAGCCACCTTCACGAAAGTTTTTTATTTGGCTTGAATAGAACTTTTTGGCTTCATATAGTTTACGTTCATTCACGTTACAAGTAGATTGGAGAAATATCGGGTAAATGAGTGATTATAAAACATTTTTTTCCGATTCCCATATTCGATTCCATATGTTTCTAGCTTTATTTTTACTTATACAAGATTTGCGTACGTTTGACAATCATTATGAAAGCCGTACATTAAAGCATATGCTCTGCAACAAAACGTCTTTTTGCGTCCCACCTGTTGGGCTTCGATTTCGAGGTACAAATTGCACCACGGAAAAAATCATGCATTTCTCTACCTTGATTTATAATTAATACACTATAATATTAGCTACACAAACTACAAAACACTATAAAGCTTTCTTCAAATGCATTAAGGCATCTACTAAATGACGTATTACTCGTGTATTACGATGCGTTACACTGTTATCAAAGGTTATACATCTACAGGACAGATATCACTTCCGAAGAGATGCGTTCATCAAATTTTTTCTAAATATTTTGTGCTCATTGTGCCCGAACTGAGTGCTTAACACTATACGCTCACCTTGTACAAAACTGTGACCTCTTATATATTTAGTATAGCAACTTCACTAATTATTATACCAATTATTGGTACACTATGTTGATTAACCAAATTTGATTTACCCAACAATATACGAATTAACTGAACAATTTAATACGAAATAACTAATAATTACAATACAACCTACATGTACATATGTAGGTTATGTAACAAACTTTCTTTCACTATCGCTAGATCAGCTTACTACTTATGTTTACCAAGAGTGTGTGAGTGTGTGAGTGTGTGTGCGTGAGCGTGTGCGTGTGCGTGTGCGTGTGCGTGTGCGTGTGCGTGTGCGTGGGCGTCTGCGTGTACGTGAGCGTGTGCGTTTGCGTTTACGTTTGCTTGTGCGTGTGCGTGTGCGTGTGCATGTCCGTGTGCGTGTGCGTGTGCGTGTGGGTGTGCGTGAGTGCGTGTGCGTGTGTGTGAGCGTGTAAGTGCGCGCATGTGTTTATGCGTGTGGGTGACTTTGTGTATGTGTGTGTGTGTGTGTGTGTGTGTGTGTGTGTTCTGCGTGTGACTGTGCGTGTGCGTGTGAGTGTGCCTGTGTGTGTGTGTGTGTGTGTGGTGTGTGTGTGTGTGTGTGTGTGTGCGTATGCGTGTGCGTTTGCGTGTGCGCGTGGGCATGTGTGTACGTGTTACGTGTTGCGTGTGTGTGAGAGTGGGTGTGCGTGTGCGTGCGTGATGCGTGTGCGTTGTGGGTGAGTGTGCTGGTGTGCGTGTGTGTTTGTGTGTGTGCGTTGTGCGTGTGCGGTCGTATGCGTGTGCGTGTTTGTGTGCGTGTGCGTTTGAGTTTGGTGTGCTGTGCCGTGTGCGTGTTGCGTGTGCGTGTGCGTGTGCGTGTCGTGCGTGTGCGTGTGTCGTGTGCGTGTGCGGCTGTGTCGTGTGCGTGTGCGTGTGCTGTGCGTGGTGTGTGCGTGTGCGTGTGTGCGTGTGCGTTGCGTGTGCGTGGTGTGCGTTCGTGGCGTGTCGTGTTGCGTGTGCGTGTGCAGTGGGTGTGCTGTGCCTGTGCATGCGATGTGCGTGGTGCGTGTGCGTGTGCGTGTGCGTGTGCGTGTGCGTGTGTGCGTGCGTGTGGTGTGCGTGCGTGTGCGTGTGTGCGTGTGCGTGTGCGTGTGCGTGCGTGTGCGTGTGCGTGTGCGTGGTGCGTGCGTGCGTGCGTGCGTGTGCGTGTGCGTGTGCGTGTGCGTGTCGTGTGCGTGGTGCGTGTGCGTGTGGCGTGTGGTGCGTGTCGTGTGCGTGTGTGTGCGTGTGCGTGTGCGTGTCGTGTGCGTGCGTGCGTGCTGTGTGCGTTTGCGTGTGCGTGTGCGTGTGCGTGTGCGTGTCGTGTGGTGGTGTGCGTGTGCGTGTGCGTGTGTGTGCGTGTGCGTGTGGTGCGTGTGCGTTAGTGTGCGTGGTGTCCGTGTGCGTGTGCGTGTGCGTCGTGCGTGTCGTGGTGTGCGTGTTGCGTGTGCGTGTGCGTGTATGCGTGTGCTGTGCGTGTGCGTGTGGTGTGCGTGTGTGTGTGCGTGTTTGTGCATGTGCGTTTGCGTGTGCGTGTAGCGTTTGCGTGTGCGTCGTGCGTGCGTGCGTGTGCGTGTGCGTATGTGTGTGCGTGCGTTTGCTGTGTGCGTGTGCGTGTGCGCGTGCGTGTGTTGTGCCTGTGCGTGCTGTGTACGTGTAGCGTATGCGTGTGCGTGTGCGTGTGCGTGTGCGTGCTGTGTGGCGTGTGCGTGTGCGTGTGCGTGTGCGTGCGTGTGTGTGTGCGTGTGCGTGTGATGTGTGTGCGTGTGCGTATGTGTGTGCATGTGCGTGTGCGTGTCCGTGTGCGTTTGCGGGTGGCGTGCGTGTACGGGTTACGTGTTTCGTGTGCGTGTGTCCGTGCATGTGCGTGTGCGTGTGCGTGTGCGTGTGCGTGTGCGTGTGCGTGTGCGTGCTTGTGTGCATGTGCGTTTGCGTTTGCGTGTGCGTTTGCGTGTGCCCGTGCGTGTGCGTGTGCGTGTGCGTATGTGTGTGCATGTGCGTTTGCATGTGTGTGTGAGCGTGTATGTGCGCGCGTGTGTTTGTGCCTGTGCGTGTGTGTGCGTATGCGTGTGTGTGTGAGCGATTATGTGCGCGCGTGTGTGTCTATGCGTGTGCATCTGTGTGCTTGTGTTTGGGCTCGTCTGTGTGTGTGTGTGTGTGTGTGTGTGTGTGTGTGTTTCACACCAGATGCTGTAAAAAAAATTGAAAAGTTAAACACCCTCTCCATTTATTTGTCTTGCATTCAAGGCAAAAGTATATTAACATTTTTATTAAGTGAAAATAAAAATAGTGAGAAGGAGCCTATAAATCGTTTAGTAATTTCTACTAATTATCATATTGATGATTCTTTTGTGGATGTTATTAATACAAAAAATAATACTGTTTTCGATTCATTTGGACTAAAAATATATCAGCCCTTGTTTATAAAGAACTATCAAACAAGATGTGCAAAGAGCTTGTTTGTTACCGATCCTTAAACCATTTTTCTTCAGATTTTCTGTCATCAACTTAATCAATGCTCTCCTAGGCTACCTTGCGAAGCAGAAACGAATTTGCAGTTCAAAAATTTCGCATTCCAGAAAAAGGTACCATTCGTTATTTATGCTGATTTAGAAAGAATTTTAGAAAACTGTACAAATTTAGCAGGCATCGAAAGTAATACTCTATTTTACTCCAAACATATACCCTTCAGTATTGCTTACTATATGAAGTGTTCATGCAATGATTCTTTATCTCGAATTAGGTTTTATAGAGGAAATTATTGAATTCAATTGTTTGTTAAAGAGCTTCAAAGTATTGCACATTGGGCTATCGAAATAATCAATAAAATAGTTCCCATGGGTACTTTAAGTCCCTGTCAGGTTGAATACTTTGAAAGCGCCACGATTTGTCACATTTACGGAAAACCATTAATGATTATGGTACAAAAGTTAGAGACCATAACCATTTTACTGTGGCAGTTCGGGAGGCATCGCATCGACATGTAACCTAAACTACAAATACTCCACCATTCTATCAGTTGTGTTTCATCATTTATCAGGCTACGATTCACATTTCATCATTAGAGAATTCGCTACTGTTGCCGGTCTTATTTCACTGCCGCCTATGAACAAAAAAGGAAGATCTCGGTCACAAAAGTAATGAAAGACACTAAAATTAAGTTTAGATTTATTGAGAGTTGTCAGACTATTTGGAAAATAGTAAAAAAATTATTACTAAAGCTAATTGTAACAATGATGAAGAATTTTTGCTATTAGTTCGCAAAGGTGTTTCCTTATGTTTATTTAATGCTTGGGATAAATTAAGTGAAACCTTTCAGTCAGCTTAATAATGAAGGAATTTATGATTTAATCGCTAGGGGAATACTGTATCTAAAAACGGACGTTCTACTTTTAGCGGATATTTTCGAAGATTTTCGGAGAACTTGTTTCAGTACTTACTAACTTGATCCCCTGCACTGTTGTACAACTCTGGGTTTAGCATTCGATGCTATGCTTAAAATTACACAAGTAAATTTACATACATAGATATGCTAATGTTGTGAAAGTGGTATTAGAGGTAGTGTAGCTCAATATTCTAATCGGTATGCTTATGCTAACAATAAGTATATGGGGAAAAATTTGATCCAACCTCCGAAAGTGTGTATTTAATGTACCACGATGTAAATTACTTATGTGGAGCAGGTAAAAACGTCAAACTCAGAATCATGAAACGTTTTTACAGATGTGAGATACTATGCAATCGACAACAGTAATTAAAAAAATTTAAAACGAAGACATGCTACTGCAATATAGATTTATAGTACTTATATAATACTGTTCTAAGTAAAAGAATGTTTAAGATTCGATCTTTGGCGTACATAATGAACAAAGAGATTGAATATCCGTTGTATGCCCCATACGAGAAGAAAGGTAACCGACATTAAATTGTCCATTTTTGTAGCAGCGGGAGATAAAGGACCACGCCATTTTCTTAAGGAAAGTGGCCTTCGGTTAATATTTCTAATGTTTTTGTATGTATTAGTTCTTGTCATACTCATCAATATTGTTCATAGGCACAAAGCCATTCTATGGCTAGTTCTAGAAATACAGGGTGTTAAAGGTTTAAAATACCTACCTACCTTTTTGGTTTGAAAGTACTGATGTTCATTTTATCTTCCAAATGCGATTTTTACATCTCCATAGAATATTAGAATATGTAGTACACACAGGGTACCATTCAATCTTATTTGCAGGGTGATACACATTTTGACATTATAGTTTTAAAAAAAAATTATTCTGTTTTACTACAGCCACATAATTGCTACTGTGAAAGACACTTCATTGGATATGATATTGTGTTGGTTAAGTAAATAAATAGTTATAAATATATATTATACTAGATGATTCATAAGTTTTTTCTAATTATCAATTCTTTTTAAAATCAAATAACGGAACCCTCTGTATGTGGGACTTGATTTTAACTTCATGTTATCCTTTAGTTAGACAGATTAGGTACTACTTAAGATTATACATGGACATTCAATAATTTTGCAAAATATTAAATATAACAATAGGTCGAAAAACCTTTCCTTTTTTTCATCACCCTGTATCTAAAATTGACTAGGTCAAGATATATTGATTTTAAAGTCTTTGAATACAGCATATTATAAAAATTTCGTTCCTAAAGTTTCGTTTCAATCCTATGAATAGATTTGTAGATAGACATGTCAAATGAAATTGTCAGCGTTTTTAAATCCTTATGGAAAGTGACCTTTGGTAAAAATGTATAATTTTCTGATATGTATTAGTTCTCGACGTACTCATCAATATTGTGAGCACAAAATCATCCTCTGACTAGTTAAAGTGTTAAAGAATCAATTATACCCTTTGTGTATATCTACATATCCCATAAAGATGCAAAAATCTCATTTTGAAGAAAAAATTAACGTAGTAATTTCAAATAAAAAACAATGAACATGCGAATCGTGGTATTTTGAAACTTTAACTAGTCAGGATGATTCTGTGCTCATGAACAATATTGATGAGTACGTCGAGAGCTAATACATATCAGAAAATTATACATTTTTACCAAATTCCACTTTCCATAAGGCTGACAATTTCATTTGACATGCCAGAATCTATCTGCAAATCTACTCATATGATTGAAACGAAACTTTAGGAACAAGTTGATTACAATATACTGTATTCAAAGATTTTAAAATCAATATACCTTGACCGAGTCAATTTTTAGATATAGTGTGGTGAAAGAAGATATAGAGGGTTCCGTTATTTGATTTTAAAATAATTGATGATTGGGACAAAACTTATGAATCACCTTGTATAATATATATTTCTAACCATTTACTTAACCAATGCAATATCATATCCAATGAAGAGTCTTTTAAAGTAACAATAGACCAAAATATATTTTTTTAAAAACTATAATGTCAAAATTTGTATCACCCCTTGTGTATATCTACATAACCTATAAAGATGTAAAAATCGAATTTAGAAGATAAAATGAACATCAGTACTTTCAATCCAAAAATAATGAACATATAAAAAAATTAGACATTTTAACCGAAAGCCACTTTCCATAAGAAAATGGCGTGATCCTTTATATTTATTGGCTTACATAATTGTGCTATCATTCCCGAACTACACTGATCTAGATCTTTGTCATACAAAAGATGCGCACTCTAATATTTTAAATCTCAAAGATGTGACGAAGAAGGGAAAGTTAATTTTTTCAATTATATTGTTAGTATTTTAATATTTACTAAACATAACTTTCGCTATATCACTAACGCTTATTTGCATACATTTTTATCGCTACAAGTTAACTACGAGGTAAAATATTCGTAAATTCTGTAATTTTGTGTACGCCCTAACAAACGATGGGAAGGAAGCAATTATCGAAGAGCTTTGAATAGGAATTCATAATAAAGGGAACTAAACTGTGTAAGCCAACTAGCTCCTAAAGCGGTAAATTAACTTTGGTTACCTTAAATTATCGAATTATACTACTTACTACATCTAAAGATGAACCGTAAAAGGTTTTAATATTATTTCCGTCCTTCTACGCTTTAACTCATATAACGTTAGTAATGTTACATACGGAAAAGAAAGTAGAAAACTTTTGATACGTTGTGTGAGAACAAATGCAACAACATACGTAATTGATATGATTCAATGTATTACGTAGATACAAGTTATTTTAAAAACTAATCTTGAGAATCGTATAGAAAATGCTTTGAAAAAATTTGATACATTAAAATAGCGCAATTTTCCAAGTATTAGAAACAACTATATATATATATATATATATATATATATATATATATATATATATATATATATATATATATTGGGAGTTGATCCTATGAGTATCTGCTAAATCAAACTTACTGTAATTGTGAAAATTTGGTGACAGGGTAATGATGTTAGGGCTAACCCATCTAAAATATTTTCACGTTCATACCACTTCCGGTTATACCGGAAGTCGTTACTTAGTCGCTTATTTTAAATGGAACACCCCGTATATTAGTACATCTTTGGATTCTATGTCGAATTTTAAGGTAAGTTTGTTAAATACACTAGATACGAAATTTCAGTCGTTTAAAAAAAACATTTTTCTAATAAAATTGACAGATGCGGTCTTAGTAATAACTCGTTAATTGTTCTGTTCCTGTCAAACAATTTGAATAAAACTTTGAGGTGTTGTAGGCAAAGGTTTATTGCAACAGTCTGCAAAAAATGACATTTGTATTTTTCATGAGTAGTAAGGGGACACCATCCCCTCCACTTTTTTTACATCACAAGCCCAGCCCCCTTTCACTTTTTTATATGCCCACGCGGGAGACCGCATTTTCCACCCTTATTTTTATTAGCTTACGTCTAGGACGTGTTTTTTTACCCCTATTTTTTACATACCCACGTGTGAGACCATATTATCAACCCTTACTGGAATTTTCATCCCTAATTATTTTTTACATACACCCACGTGTGAGACCGTATTTTCAACCCTTTCTTTTCGAAGGCCCTTTTCAACCTTAATTATTTTTTACTTCCGCACGTGTATGATGTGTTTTTTCACCCCTTATTTTAGGACCGCCCGCGTGTGAGCACATATTTTCCACCCTATGGGTCAACCCTAATTAGAGCCTTTTTTGCACATACTCGCGTGAGGGGCAGATATAGGCCTTGGGCTAGGTCTTGGGCCTGGTGGCGGAGCTGGACTTGGACTTGGACTGGGGTTGGTCTTAGGGTTATTTTTCATGGTCATCTAATTAAGGTTCTTCTGGCTATATTACGAAGGTTAGGCAATTGCACACGCATACAATTTTGGAAATTGTATAATTAATAAGATATTATTATTAAAATTATCGATCCTATTGTTTTAAAATGGTCACATGCTATTGGATGATCTTTTACCTATACGAAAAAACGTTGTATTTCTAATAAGAAGGTTCTAGTAAGACACGTGTAGGGCTTCGCAACTTGTTCTCAGGCCTTCGCCCCATGACCGGAAATTGTGTGGGAACCTAACCTTATAAGACAAGTGTAGAGCTTAACCCCTATCGTGGCCCCCTTGATGCAATTGTATGAGGGTTCTAACTTAATCTTACAGTTGTAGGCCTTCGCCCCATCATACAAAATTGTATTCTAATAAGGAGGTTCTTGTAAGGCAAGACTTGGATCAGGGTCTGCACCCGGGCCCCTTTGAGTAAAAATTGATTTTAGAGCCATCTAGCGGCGTATAGACTAATGAACATTCTTTATAATAGAAGCTGATAATGCACACCTCTCGCTCTTGCTCTATCTTGTTTCTTCCTCCCCCTCTCTCTTTCTCACACACACACGCACGCAAACAAATCAATTAATTAATCAATCTCAAACAAATCACGCTCGATCACCAGATCAATCACAATCAATCAACTGAAATTATGTCTTACAGTTTGCGGAAACCAGATTTCAGTTCAAACTGAATACATTAAAGTCTAATTAAATATGACGTGAAATAATAAATAATTTCTACCCTAATGCAATGATGCTTTATCTATAGGCAGATCCTCTAAACAGTCACCACCTATACATTCGGAACATCGTATTTGATTTATTTGCAGGTTCAATTACATACACACACACAATTGTTTCATTGTAATGTGTTCATTAACAGTTGTAAAAACCCATTAAAAAAAAAGACTGGAAAGTAATAATTACTTATACAACATAGAGTTAAATTAAATTAATTAACATGTTTTTAAGAATATCAAACTGATATAACGGAAATAAAAGGCGAAAGGTTTTAATGGTATATTATTATACGTAAATTAACAATAACTACAAGTTTAAAATCAACGACTACGTGCGTACCTACTATTTTGTAGAGTTGATCTTATGACGTCATCCTGCGTAATAATACATTTTAAAAATCTTTATCGACATTTTTGTTAGCAATATCAGGTAAAAAACATATACTAAAAATAATACGCTTACCTTTAGAAGTTTTTTTCCTTCAACTGTACCATACGTTGAACAGATTTTTTTTATACAACGTGTCTCACATAAATACGATTTGTGAATAGCTGGATATAAACAGCCGATTACATACCGAACATTAAACTATTTTAGAAAGTAATGCACAAAAACCTGAATTCGTATTTAACAATAATGTTCCACTTACAAAAAATTTACATTCAAAACACTAACAAATATTTTAAAAATTTTGCTAACGCGGAAATTACTTTAAATAATTGAATCTTCAGGTTACATAAAACTATTGTATACTCAATTACGTTCACACACACACACACACACGCACACGCACACGCACACGCACACGCACACGCACACGCACACGCACACGCACACGCACACGCACACGCACACGCACACGCACACGCACACCACACGCACACGCACACGCACACGCACACGCACACGCACACGCACACGCACACGCACACGCACACGCACACGCACACGCACACGCACACGCACACGCACACGCACACGCACACGCACACGCACACGCACACGCACACGCACACGCACACGCACACGCACACGCACACGACCACGCACACGCACACGCACACGCACACGCACACGCACACGCACACGCACACGCACACGCACACGCACACGCACACGCACACGCACACGCACACACACGCACACGCACACGCACACGCACACCACACGCACACGCACGACACACGCACACGCACACGCCACACGCACACACGCGCACACGCACACACGCACACGCACACCGCACACGCACACCGCGCACGCGCGACACAGCGCACACGCCACACGCACACACCGCACACGCACACACCGCACACGCACACAACAACACACACGCACACGCACAACACACACACACACACACACACAACAACACACAATCACACACAACACACAAACACACACACAACACACCACAACACACAACACACACAACCACACAACACACAACCACACACACCCAACACACCACAAACACACCAACAACCACAACACACACACACCAACACACCAACACACCAACACACACAACACACCAACAACACACAACACACAACACACACAACACACACAACACAACACACACACAACAACACACAACACACACACGCACACAACACAACCACACAACCACACAACACAACACAACAGCAACAACACAAACCACAACACACAACACACAACGCACACAACACACAACCACACAAGCACACAACGCACACTACTGCGCACTTAATGCAACAATGACACAACTACACAAAACGCACACAACACATACAAATTACAACTATACATACATTAACATACTATACATACATATACACATACATATACTACATACACACATACATTACATCACTTTATTCATAGCTATCCTATTCCATACATTACTATTACTATTACTGATACTATTATATTACATACTATTACTATACTATTACATAATTACATATATATATTACTAATTACTATTACTATTACTATTACTATTACTATTACTATTACTATTACTATTACTATTACTATTACTATTACTATTAAAATAAAGATAATTTTATGTGTTAAACAAGAAATAAGATCTACGCTAAAATATACCATGCAGTAATTGAAACAATTTGCTTTTGTAAAGATTAAATTGTGTTAATGGATTAGATTTAAAATAATATAAATTTAAGTTTTTCAATTTTCATGTTGTTCATGTTATCAGTAACTGCTAGATTTTTTCTTTTACTCAAACAGGGAACCAATTTCATTAAAATATCTATGAGAATTTATATTTATCAGTTATGTAAAGGTTTATAAAAAGGTATCTTTTGTTAGATAGAGGCTCATTAATGAAATTCAAATAATTAATGTACTTTTGAATTTAAACAGAAGATTAAATTTTGTTTATAATTTCATGTTTTAAACAAGAAAAAAATGTTCATGTTGTTATTGAAGGAAAGTGCTGCAATATAGTGTAAAGAAAATAATTCAACTATATGGTAACTAATTTATTATATAATTTATACAACTAAATATGGCGTCAAAGATGTTTACAAATGAAAATGATTTAATGTAAACCAAATACTTGTAAATGACGGAACCCGCAAACAAGTCAGTATGACTTAGCAGGACCCAGAACTGTACTTACTGATAAATAAATCATTCATTCATTCATTCATTATCTATTACTATTACTATTACTATTACTATTACTATTACTATTACTATTACTATTACTATTACTATTACTATTACTATTACTATTACTATTACTATTACTATTACTATTACTATTACTATTACTATTACTATTACTATTACTATTACTATTACTATTACTATTACTATTATCTCTTCAGTTCAGCTTATTAAAACAACATCATGGAAATGAAACTCTGGAAAGAAACATATATTAGAAAAAACAAAGACCATGACCCCGCATGGTCTTTATAAATACTTAAACATTTTGAAATACCTTGATCAAAATGACTACCTTATACCGTTGCAACATACTTACCAAACTAGCAGAAATCTGTTTAAGATACCTAGGTACTACAATAAATATGGAGAACGTTCAATTAAATGTATGGTGCCAAAGCTATATAATTCAATTCCAAATGAAATTTATCAAAAAAGGAGGATTAGTGAATTTAAAAAGGAATTATTTATATGGATTATAAGCAGTACGTAGATTAATAAAATCTTTTACAAAAAAATAAATAAATAAATATATACGATATATGTTTACATTTATAAACTTATGTTCGTGATGATTGTATGTTTTTTTATTTTGATTAGTTATAATATCTATATTTTATTTTTTGCATGTTTTAATGTTCTATTCAAATACTACTGTAATTTTTTTATATTGTACTAAGATACTTTTTATTTATCTATTTAACTTTCTTTAAGCATTAAGATAGCGTCTGTTAACTTTTATAAAATGTATTGATATTGTCAATGTATATAAAACCGAACCACTTAGGTTTTCGAACTTACTAGACACAATTGTAGCTATGAACGATAAAATAAACTATTCTATTCATTACATTACTATTACTATTACTATTACTATTACTATTACTATTACTATTACTATTACTATTACTATTACTATTACTATTACTATTACTTATTACTATTATATATTACTATTATTATTACTATTACTATTTACTACTATTACTATTATCTATTACTATTACTATTACTATTACTATTACTATTATCTATTATATTACTATTACTATTACTATTACTATTACTATTACTATTACTATTACTATTACTATTACTATTACTATTACTATTACTATTACTATTACTATTACTATTACTATTACTATTACTATTACTATTACTATTACTATTACTAACACTACGTGTTAACCAGAAAAAAGTAAAAAAATGTTGATTCTAAAATAACATCAACTTTAGGTCAAATGTATAGTAAAAGCGAATAGTGGAAAATTTTTCTGCAGTTTTTAGAACAAAAATAAGTAATCTAATCAACACATGTCATCATAAAGCACAACCAAACTTTGAAAACCACCATACACTAACTAGTTTTTACATTCCACCTTCACATGATAAATCGATTGAAAAAATTATACAAGAAATGGACATTAAGAAATCGCCAGGGTTGGATAATATAAGATCTGCAGATTTAAAAAAATATATCGGAGAAGTTAAAGCAGTGATCTCTAAATTACTAAAAACCTCATTAATGCACGGTACGTTTCCAGAATTTTTAAAAATTGCAATTGTTAGACCAATTTATAAAAAAGGAAATTCTATGGACTTCAAGAACTACAGACCCATCAGCATACTGTCAACAATAGAAAAAGTTTTCGAAAAATATGTAGTGAAATATCTAAATAAATACCTCGACGAAAATAAACTAATAGATAAAAACCAGTACGGATACCAAGCAGGCAAGGGTACAGAGCAACTTCTAGTGCATGTAACTGATCAAATTAACAATAATCTAAACATTTATAGATACTCATTAGCAGCATTCATAGATTTGAGAAAAGCTTTTAATACAGTTAATCATAGAATTCTTTTAAAATGCTTGGAAAATATTGGAATAAGGGATAAATATTTAAATTGGTTTCGAAGCTATTTAATGAACAGAAGATTCATGGTTAAAGTAGGGGAAGAATATAGTCAAGAAGAAACTTTGGAAAGTGGGGTTTCACAAGGGAGTAACTTAGGTCCAATTTTATTTTTAATATACGTCAATGATATATTTAAAGAGATAAAGAATGCGAAACTCTTTATGTACGCGGATGACGCTGTCCTGATGTATTCCCATCAACAAATACATATTTGTCAGAATGAGATACAGAATGATCTCAGCAGAATAAGCAAGTGGATGCGTGATAGAAATTTATACATAAACACGGAGAAAACTTGTGCCATGGTATTCCAGACACCGCATATGAAGAATGTAAATACCGTAAACATAACGATGCATACATGTAACTTCCCAGCCAATACAAGCAGCTGTAGTTGCAATAATATTAAAATTGCAACCGAAACAACATACCTCGGACTTATCATAGACTCACAACTCAAGCATCATAAACACATTGACAATCTACATACACGTCTAAAAAAAATATCAGGCTGTTTTTATTTATTAAGTAGACACGCACGCAGAAAAGCAATGTATATCGTCTACAAAGCGTTAGTGGAATCAATAGTCAGATATGCAGTAAGAGTTTGGGGATGTGCAGAAGAAACTCATCAAGCCAAACTAGAAACGTTACAAATAAAAATATTGAAGATGATACTGAAAGATAAAAACATCCAAAAAAATAAACTATTAGAAAGAATGGATACGTTGACACCAAGAGGCTTTTACAAATACACCAATATACTCAAGAACTATGGCGAAAATGAGCATAAAGTACCGTTGGCCCACAATTACATAACAAGATGAACTTATTATTCAATTCCCAATGACTACAACAAATATGGGGAAAGATCGTTAAAGTGTATAATTCCAAAACTTTATAATTCTATACCTGGCCGTATAAAGTATCCCAATAAACTCGGAACATTCAAAAAAGAGTTAAAAAAATGGATCCAGAAACTTACATAAAACCATCAAATTACATAATTCCTTAGAGAAATTTAGATTTATTTTATATAAAGTACTAATTTCTTACTTATTTATTTTTTTTTTTTTTTTTTGAATTAAGCTTTACGCTTACATTTACTTTTTAAAGGATTATTATTATATTGTTTGTTTTTGTTTTTGTTTTCACTTTTTTGTTATTTTTCGAATTTTTTTTCTCTCCATTGTTTACTTTCATTATAGAATTATTATTGCTATCATCTATAATATGTTTAATTTATATTACACAATTACAAATTAATTTTATATATTTATATTTTATAGACAACGGTCAATAAAAGAGATCGCTTTAGAAGTTAAACCGCGACAGGATTTGTATTCTACTGCCAGACTTAGGATAAATAGGCTTAAATGTAACATGTAAACTACGGGAACCGACCGTTAAGTCTCCTGAGACTTGGTTGGCCCTATAACTGTACATTATTCTGTTAAATAAATTATTCAATTCAATTCAATTCAATTCAATTACTATTACTATTACTATTACTATCAGGATTTATTGTTAAAGTACATAGCAAAATGAGTAAGGCAGAAACAGTTCGACACGGTGTGCCACAGGGCAGTAAACTTGGACCAATCCTCTTTCTGATATATATCAACGGCATGTCTAAAGTTACCAAGCGTACTAAACTATATATGTATGCAGACGATGCTATGCTGATGTACTCTCATCACACTGTAGATGAATGCAGAAGAGTAATTCAGGAAGAACTAAATCTTATAAGTAAATGGTTACATAACAAAGGTCTTAATTTGAACGCCTCTAAAACACATGTGATGGTTTTCCAAACTCCTCATATGTAGAAGATTACTCTAAAACAAGTGAGGTTGCACACATGTGAGTGTTTATTTGGAAAGTTAGAATGCAAATGCACAATGCTGAAATACATGACAGAAACTACATATCTAGGACTAGTGACAGATAATCATCTTAAATATAATAAACACATTGACCACCTTTACCAAAAAATTAAAAAGCTGTTAGGAGGGATCTATTTGCTTAAAAAATACACGGATACCAGGGTAATGAACATTGTGTACAAAGCAGTTGTTGAATCAGTTATAAGATATGCCGTCAAAGTATGGGGATGCGCAGATCCGGTACATGTAAATAAGTTAGAGATGCTACAACGTAAAATATTGAAGCTTATCCAAGGTAGACGACACAAAGAGAAGAAAGAAATTCTGGAAGTGGCAGATACCCTTACACCGAATGGCTACTATAAATATTTAAATATAATTGAACACATTGGAGACAATTCTTATAAGGTACCTCTATCCCATAATTATCTAACTAGAAGGACGTATTATGCCGTACCCAATGTTACAATAAATACGGTGAACGTACTTTAAAATGTGCAGTGCCAAAACTTTGTAACTTAATACCTAAGGAAATTCAGTATCCAAGCAAAATTAAAACTTTTAAAACACAAATTAAATCATGGATCAGGGAATTACAATAAGGATGTTAAAGATGTGAAAACTTTATTATAATAACGCTTGATTTTCTCAAGATATATTCAAATATTGTTCTTATTTTATTATTTTATTGTTTTAATTAAATTTTCCTTCATTTATTACTTTACTTTATAATTACTATTACAGTTTTTACATACATTTATTTTTATAATCTATTAGCGATTAACAATTTGTGTGTAAAATCTTATGTTAATTATGGTACCATGTAATCTTTAGATGATATAAAAAATTATTACTACGTTAAAATTTAATCTTATATGTACATTTAACTTTAAACTATACTATACATTTATTTATTACTATTAAACTAAATTACAACTATTACTATTACTATTACTATTACTATTACTATTACTATTACTATTACTATTACTATTACTATTACTATTACTATTACTATTACTATTGTATATATTATATACTATGTATATTGTATTACTATACATATATTATATTACGAACATTACATCTAAGTACTTTACTATTACCAATAACATTACTTATTATTATATTGAAACTATATATTCTATTACTATTACTATTACATTACTATTACTATTACTATTACTATTTATAATACAATAGCAGTCAGCATTTGTATATTAAATAAATTACTATTATATTAACTATTATTATTACTATTATAATTTACTAATTTACTATTACTATTACATTATAATTACTATTATCTATTATTATTATTATTACTTTACTATTGACTATAAATCTATTATATTAACTATTATATTATATTACTATTAATATTAATATTACTATTACTATTACTATTACTATTACTTATTATCTATTACTATTACTATTACTATTACTATTACTATTACTATTACTATTATATTACTTATTACTATTACTATTACTATTACTATTATATTACTATTACTATTACTATTACTATTACTATTATTATTACTATTACTATTACTATTACTATTACTATTACTATTACTATTACTATTACTATTACTATTACTATTACTATTACTATTACTATTACTATTACTATTACTATTACTATTACTATTACTATTACTATTACTATTACTATTACTATTACTATTACTATTACTATTACTATTACTATTACTATTACTATACGATATATTTCAATCCGTCCAATTTATGTCCGATAAAATGGACGAAATGAAAGAATCTAGTAAACGACAAAATAATGAATTGAAGGATGAAATTAAGTCATTAAAACAGTTATTAGCACAAAAAGATAGGCAAATTGAAAAATTGCGCGTGAATATGCTTGAGCAGCATAAACGTCGCAAAATTGTCGAAATACATGGAATATCAGAAGAGAAAGAAATAACTCCTGAAGAAAAATTTACTGCAATCGCTGAAAGAATAGGATGTCCAGATATGGAGTTCAAATACGTTAAACAAATTGCGTTAAAACATTCCAACATTTTACTGGTGAAATTAAAGTGTGAGGAAAATAAAAATAAATTAATAAAAGTAGGTCGCTCGTGGTGGCGTAATTTATCAGAAGATGCCAAAAAATAGTCTCACTTATTTTTAACCACAACCTATCTCCAGAGCAAAGACAATTGTACCGCGAAACTAGGAAGAAGGCGTACGCTTTACAGTATAAATATGTGTGGATTAAAAACGGTAGGATTTTAATTAAAAAAGACGATAATGCGAGACCGATAAACGTTAACTGTATAAATGACTTGGAAAAATGTGTTACATAATCAGGTGGTTTATCTATTCCATTCACCTTGTATAAACTGAATTGTAGTTTAAATTTTTAATATTTACTATCAGAAATATTTTACTTTACTTTTTTATTTTATTTGAATTAACTTTATTTTATACTAGAATTTCTGTTTATATTTAATATTGTCATAATGGCTGGAGAAAACAAAAAAATTAAGAACAATTTCTTTAGTTTTAAAACGTGTTCTGATGTAATCGAATGGACAAATTTTGCCAAAACGGAAACACCGAACAAAAACCGTTTTAAACATGTTTCATTTAAATGGGAGATCATTAAAAAAATATTTTGACGAACTTCTAATGTTATTTAAAGAAGGTAATTATGACGTAATTCTGCTGTCGGAAATAAACATCTCTGCAGATAAGGAAGAAGTCTACCAAATTGAAAATTATAGCTGTGAAATGAAACATCGGAAATCAAAACGCGGAGGTGGGCTGGCTATGTATATAAAAAAGACATTAACATATAACGTATTCGACTTGATTACAAAAGAATTTGAAAATATGCATTGTCAAATAGCACTAAAAAACACGAATAAATCAATCGAGATTTTATTTGTTTACAGACCACCGGAAAAAAGTGTATTACAATTTACCGCAGAACTTGATAATTGCATAAGTAATCGTCGTAATGATATTATGATTATTGGAGATACAAATATAAATTTACTCGATCAACAAACTGGTACTTCACAATATGAGAATACTTTGTATGGAAAAGGATTTATTAACGTCATTCACCACACTACTAGGGAAGAATTTAGAGAAGATCAATTAAAGAGATCATTAATAGACCATGCATTTATAAGATCAAGGTTTCGATATATCAAATCTGCAGTTATACTCCACAAAACATCTGATCACTATCCGATCTGCGTGAGTATAGAACAGGACATATTTGACATGGCTAGATGTACAACAAATGTAATTAGAAAGAAATATAATGAACGTAGGATTAAAACTCAAATTATGCATAATGATTGGGAACAGATCGAAGACACAGATGTAAATACATTCACGAACAACGTCATTAGTACCATCAACAACATTTACAACGAAAACAAAACTTATCATCCCAAGAAACAACGCAAAAGAGATATCGGTAAAACATGGATGACTGATATACTATATTATAAAATAAAAGAACGGGACAGGTTATTTAAGAAATGTAAATCTTGTCCTAACAATATAAATTATCGTAATAATTACAAACAATTTCGTAACAAACTTAATAATGAGATAAGGAATGCAAAAAATCGATACTTTCAGAAACGATTAAGAGATAATACTCATAACTCAAAGGCTACATGGCATGTGATTAATCACATTCTCACCAAATCCAAATCTAAAAATGTAGATGAAAAAATAATAAGATCCATGACGCCTAAGTACCACCCAAAAGAGATTGCGAAAAAATTTGCTGAAACTTTTGAGAAACAAATTGAGGATTTATTAAAAAATGACAAAAGAAAATCTGTAAATTACTCTGACGGCAATGATATTATGTGTAACCTAAATATACCGTTAGCCAACGATAAGGAAGTTGAACGAATTATACAAAAGCTAGACATACATAAATCTCCTGGAATTGACAACGTTAGAGCTATAGATATAAAAAACAACGTTAAAATCTTTAAAACCATCATCTCCAGAATTATCAATATGTCTATAAAACAAGGAATCTTTCCGGAAAAATTAAAAACCTCCATCATCAGACCGATATATAAAAAATGTGATCCTGCTGAATTCTCAAATTATAGACCAATAAGTATCTTACCGGTAATTGAGAAAGTTATGGAAAAGTATGTTGTTAAGCATTTGAATGGATATCTACAAAATAATAAAATAATTAATTCAAATCAGTATGGTTTTCAACAAAATAAAATACAGAACAAGCATTGGTACGAGTAACGAATTATATTAACAGTCAACTTAACCGCATGAAGTATACTATAGCGGTGTTCATCGACCTATCTAAAGCGTTCGATACGGTGAACCACGAAATACTTATCAGGTGCATGGATAAAATAGGAATAAAAACAAGCAACTGAAATGGTTTAGAAGTTACTTACAGAACCGAAAATACGTAGTACTAGTTGACAACGAACGAAGTGGTAAAAGAATGTCAAGCATGGGTACCACAAGGTAGCAACTTGGGACCGATTCTATTCCTAATATATATTAATGAAATATTCAAGCATGTAACAAGCGGAACTTCACATGTACGCGGATGATGCAATATTAATGTATTCGCACCAAGATATAGAAATCTGTAAAAACACACTACAATTCGAATTAAATAAGGTCTGTAAATGGATGCAACAACAAAGCCTTTTCCCAAATCCAGAAAAAACGAAAACAATGATTTTCAGTACACCACATATGCAAAAAGTTAATAACATCGACATCACAATACACAACAATGAGTGTCTAATAAAAACTATGAGTATGCAATGTCATTGCATGAAACTAGAAAATGTAAACCAAATAAAATATTTGGGAATGATCATTGACTCGAAGCTGGTTTACAATAAACACATAGAACATGTACATGCAAAAATAAAGCGAATATCAGGTTGTATATATTTACTAAATAGATATGCTAATAGGACAACTATAAAATTGGTTTACAAAGCTCTAGTGGAGTCGAATTTGAGATACGCTGTACGGGTATGGGGATGTGCTGAAGCTACTCACTTGAAGAACTGGAATCTTTACAAATAAATCTTCTTAAATTAATCCAAGGAAGTAGAAACCTAAACAAACAAAAATTATTTGAAAATATGAACACTTTAACACCTAGGGGATATTATACCTACTTAAACATACTTGCACATTTCAACGATAGTAGTTACAAAATTCCAATTGACCATAATTATTTAACTAGAAGAACCAATTATGCTGTACCATTTTACTTTAATAAATACGGCAAAAGGATATTAGAGTGCTCAATTCCTAAATTTTATAATTCTTTACCATCCGAGATAGTGAATATAACTTATTACAAAACATTCAAATTAGAGCTATATAAATGGACTACAAATTCAAGCTAATAAAATATGTATGTAAATTTGTGATAAAAACAATCTACGGAAATAGTTGCACTTCGTTGTATTGTTTAAATGTTAGACAAATAATAATACTTGTGAAATTTTGTTAGATCATATATATTTTGTAAATTACTTAATATTACTACTTAAGGTACCAACCGATAAGTTCTATTGCAACTTGGTTGGAACCACAACATGTATATATTGCGTAAGTAAACATTTCAAACATTTCAAACATTACTATTACTATTACTATTACTATTACTATTACTATTACTATTACTATTACTATTACTATTACTATTACTATTACTATTACTATTACTATTACTATTACTATTACTATTACTATTACTATTACTATTACTATTACTATTACTATTACTATAAGTGCTATAAGTGCATCAATTAAATTTTTAACATATTTGTTTATCATAAAATTGCACATGGTTTACAATAATTTTATATCGTTCTCCTTTGCATTGCACTTGGTTTTGATAATGACTTCGATTTTAAATTTGTTACATTATTTTATTCAATTTATATAAAGGAACTTTATAAATGCAAAATGCATACATTACATTTAGACAGGTTTAATAAAATTTATAGTGATAGGACAAAGAAATTCTTCACTCATGTTATATTTATTTGAATTAATAATTAGCTTAAATTATTACAATGAGTTACATTAACACGAAACTTATTTCTGTAAAATGCCTGTATAGAAAATTTTGTAATTAATAATGAAATTCATACTTTATTTACCCTAATTATGTAAATACAAATAAATTGGTAAACATAATAACTGTTAAGTATACTTTAAGCTAACTCAAATGGGTATTAGGAATCATAATGATGAATTTGGCATTAAGAATTTATTTTGTCTTTTTTGTAAACTGCTGTACATAAGGTTTTATTTTCTCTCTTTTTTTCTTTCAAATTATCTATTTTATTCTATCTAATTTTAACAAAAAAAAATTTTTTTTTTGTGCATTGTAAATACTATTATTGTTTATCGGACTAGCTGTAAAACACATCTAAAATTACTTTAAAGTAAACCTACTACGATGTTTATATTTATATTGTTTTGTAGAATTAATTATTAAGTTGAGTTTGACTCTTTGATTTTCTGATTTTAAATAATTTGCTAATACAGATGGTTATTGTTTCTTTTTTTTGATGTCAATTATATAATAGTTTATTGAACTCATGAGTGTCAAAAATAATTTTTTATGATTAAGAATTGTTAATTATTTTTATATGTAACCTTTTAAATATACGGAACCGACATATAAGTCTCTTAGACTTCGTTGGACCGATAAATGTACGATATTTGGTGAATAAACAATTCAACAATTCAACAATTACTATTACTATTACTATTACTATTACTATTACTATTACTATTACTATTACTATTACTATTACTATTACTATTACTATTACTATTACTATTACTATTACTATTACTATTACTATTACTATTACTATTACTATTACTATTACTATTACTATTACTATTACTATTACTATTACTATTACTATTACTATTACTATTACTATTACTATTACTATTACTATTACTATTACTATTACTATTACTATTACTTATTACTATTACTATTACTATTACTATTACTATTATTACTATTAATTATGACAAACAAAAAAGTTTTCTTTTTATATTTAAACGTACAGGTGTACAAGTTAAAAAAAAATTTTTTTTTAGTAGTTTCTCCTATATAAAAAAAAATTTTTTATTTAAAATGTTATAACAAGATGGAATAAAAGTATAAATTTCATTGTTTTACTTATGGATCATTTGTCTATTAGTGTTCCTCTTAAGAGTACTAAAATATTTTTTATTGGATATTTTCTTTGTTTATTGTTAACGTATTTATTGTAATTAAACGCACCGACTGTCAAGTCTTACAGACTTAGTTGGAGCTAAAATGTATGTATTTTTTCTGAAATAAACAAATTCAATTCAATTCAATTCAAACAGCTCAACTCTCGAGCTGTTCAGACGTGTTTATAGAGCTCCGCTAATAAGTTAGTCTTGCGCTGATTTCTTAATAATAAAATTAATAAAGGTTGATCGACATATGATACCAACGTAAGACCCTCGTTTTTTATAAAATTACCCGCATTAAAAATGAGTTGTATTACTTGTGGTGATATTTTGCCAACGTGTGGAAATTACATTAAGTGCAGTGAATGTGATCATGGGTTCCATTTTCCTTGTTCTGGAGTAGCTGAGACAACATATAAGCGTTTATCTGCTACCAAGAAAAGTTCTTGAAAGTGTGTTATTTGTAGAACCGAGAAGCCTCTTGCGAAATCTGAAGTTAAGAATGCTCAGGATGGTGATATAAAATCTATGTTTACTATAATAACAAAAAAACTTGATGCGTATAAATCATCATTGGATGCTTATAAAAACACTATGGATGCCATTTCTAATGAAGTAAAGGGTTTATCAAATTTGTACGATGGCATGCGAGAAGAAATGATTGCATTAAAAAAGATCAATTCCGATCTGTCTAAGAGCATTAGTTACCTTGTTGCTGAAAATAAGAAAAAAGATGAAAAGATATTGGAATTAGAAACGCGCCTTAACTCCATTGAGCAGAGGTCTAGAAGCATTAATTTCGAAATTCACGGTTTGGAAAAAATTCCAGAAGAATCAGAGGTCAAACTTAAAGATGCTGTTTTTAACTTGATTGAACATCTGCAGGTGGAAGTACAGAGGGAGGACATCCCGGTTGTGCATCGAGTCCATAAGAAGCGTCAAGATGAAATTCCCGCTGTTATAGTACGGTGTTCGTCTCAAATTGTAAGGGACAAAATAATCAGTAAAAGAAAGGTAATGATAACTAACGATAATCTTCTATTTAATAGAAGTGACCGTAAGGTACTCTTATTTGAAAACCTAACTCCATATTACAAACAAATGTTGTATCAAGCTAAATTACGTGCAAAAACACTTAATTGGAAATTTGTTTGGATAAAATATGGCCATTTGTATATAAAGAAATCAGGTGATTCTGCACGTGTTATAAGAATTGAACATTTGAATGACCTTAATAAAATGGATTGATATACATAATACTATCATTCAAACCATATTTTGTTGTTATTAAATTTGTTAAAATTATCTCTAATAAAAATGTCTTTAGAATTTCAAAATAATAGCATAATCATTTTTCAATCCTTTAATAGTATATCAGAATGGACAAATGCAATAAAAACAAATATAATTTGTGTGGAGGAAAATAAAAATAGTTTATCTTTATTGTGTTTAAATATACATGGAATTAAGTCATTTTGATGAATTTTTGGTGTATATTACTAGATCCAACTTTGATATTATTGCCTTAGTAGAGGTCTCTATTTATAATGAAGAGATATGTAATTATAATATTGAAGGCTTTACTTGTTATTCAAAATTGCGTACAGAAAGAAAAGGTGGTGGTATTCTTATGTATATAAAGAACACATATTTTTTCACCGAAACATTTTTCAATTCCACATCTTATGAAAGCCTTGAGGGGATAATAACTTTTGCACCTGATTTGATTTTAAAATTAATAATTGTTTATCGACCACCAAACACTAATGTAAATTTGTTCATCAATGAAATAGAAACTCACATAGTAAATAATTGTAATATGCACAATATAATTTTTGGGGGTGACATTAATATAAATTTAAATAGCCAAACAAGGATCACCAATCGTTATGAATCAGTATTAAGTGCTCATGGTTTTTATCAATGCATTTTAGGTTCAACGCGCGAGGAAATTTATAACAATAACTTGGTGTCATCAAACATAGATCATTTATATTATCGTGGAAAATTTCTAAAAATTTTGGCACAATTAGGTCTAAGATTTCAGATCATTACATGATAGCAATATAATTACTATTTGAAGCTAAAGTAAACACTTGCCAAAAAATCTGTAAAGTACTGAACGAAAAAAATGTTAAAATATCTATGTGTAATTATGATTTTACGAATTTACATTGCGAAATTGTCCCTGAAAAATTGTATAATAAAATAGTAAGTATATTTGGATCAATTTATGATAAAAACTTAATTCAAAAAAACATTAGTAACCATACCGCAAATATTAAATTTAAAAAGGAATGGATGACAACTGCACTGTATAAAGATATAGAAAAGAGAGACAGATTATACAAAAGGTGGTATCAGACTAGGAAAGCTAACCATCATTATGAGTACAATAGATTTCGGAATAGATTATGTTTAAAAATAAAGAAGGTAAAAGAAAAGCTTTATTCTAAAAAATTTACAAATGTGCCTAATAACACTAAAGAGACGTGGGATGTTCTGAATAATATAGTACAACATAAAGATAAAACTACGATTGAGGAAAGAATTAAAAAAGCTATGCCTAATATTGGTGATACAGCCATTGCTAATAACTTTGCAATTTTCTTTAATTCGAATCTACAGTCAACAATTCATTTTTGTAGTGTAAAATTTATGGAAACTAACACTCTTGTTAGTGAAACCAACTGTAGTTTTCGGTTACAGAAAATTAGTGTAGATTCTGTAAAAAACTGTTAAAGATGAATGCCAAGAAATCACCAGGATTTGAGAAAATTACATTACGGGATAGTATATATTTGGTTGAAACTATGTACATTATTATTCAAAAACTGATTAACTTAATAATTGCAACTTCAAGGGTACCCTCAAAATTTAAAATAGCTATTGTTCGGCCAGTACATAAAAATGGTTCCTTTTCAGAGATATCTAACTATAGGCCTATTTCAATTTTATCTGTTGTAGAAAAGGTGTTTGAGAAACATTTATATGCACAAATGAATAAATTCTTACAAGTTAATTCTGTACTAGCAAAGGAACAATATGGATTTATAGAAGGACTAGGCCCTAATAAACTGCTGGCAAATTATGCGGCATATGTGTATGATAAGCAAAAAGATAGTACGAATGTTATGTGCCTGTTTATCGATTTTGCTAAAGCATTTGAAACTATTGCACATAATAAGCTTTTACTCAAACTTAACACTTTGGGTTTTCGAGGCCCGATGTTAATGTTATTGCAAAATTACTTAGAAAGTAGGAAGTTTGTGGTGGAAATCAATAAACATTTGAGCAGTGAGCACCCTGTAAACACAGGAGTGCCTCAAGGGTCAGTTTTAGGTCCCCTCCTATTTTTGTTATACATAAATGATTTACCTCAAGTAATTCAAATCTGTAAGGTGTTGATGTTTGCAGATGATATTCTATTAATAGCAGCACATAAAAATTCAAAACCGCAGAGAAATTTTACAATTTGATTTAGATAACTTAGCGAAGTGGTCACGATAATCAACTAATGATTAGTAGTAGTAAAACAAAGTGTATGCTTATCACCACACCATATATGGAGAGGGGTGAGGTAAATTTAAAACTCCATACCTGCAAATGTTTTCAGTTGCAGAAGAAAAAAATTCATTCTTGCTTTTCGGACTGTAATGTTATTGCGACTTGTTCTTCGTTTAAATACTTGGGGGTTCAATGTTTGTAAAAAATTAAAACTACTTTTAGTAAAAATGTACTATGTCAGAAATTTGCTACCTCAGAAAATTAAAAAAATTTTGTATTTAGCTCTGGGAGAATCTATTATAAGATATGGACTACCTGCATGGGATTTTGCTGCAGATAATTACTTAAATCAAATTAAAATGCTGCAAAGGAGAATTTTAAAGTTAGTCTGTGGTAATATAGGACAACATACTTCATTACAGGAATTACTTAAAAATTGTAGCTTGTTAAGTGTTAAAGGACTATTTTACTATACGATTATTTTAAAAAACTATTTTTCAGACAATTACTTGCAAAGAGTGGAAAGTAGATATAATTTAAGATCAGAACTTTTCATAATACCAATGGCACATAACAAATATGGCCAAAATAATTTGCACTACATTGTACCAAAGTTGTTTAATGAATTACCAAAAGAGATTAAAAATTTTACTAGTATGAAAAAGCTCAAGTCAGATGTTAAAGAATTTTTGAATTCCACATATACATAAACACAATATTAAGAAAAAAAAAAGAAGGGGGGGGAATAATGCTATTTTATTCAATTCTCAGACACTTTTACGTTCAATATTATTTCATTTAATAATTAATTAATACTGTAAAACCCTAATCCAATCTAATCTAATTTAATTTAATTTAATTTAACCTTATGTAGTTTAAAAATAGATTTTAATATCGCAGAGAATATGAATAGGTTTTTATTAATTACGTCAGTACATATCAATTCTCATTTTATTGTTTGTTATCATTAAATAGTTTTACGTCATTTCATGTTTTTCTTCTAAGGTATTTTTTTTTATTTTTGAATTTTTAATTAATTTTAAATAGATGGAATTTTATTACTAGTTTACTACCTCATTTAATTAATAAGATGATAATGCAATTGCTTTTAAGTTTAGATTAATTTAAAGTAAACTTGGTTTGCTATCTTTAATTATTATATATATTGTGTTAATGAAAAATTATCTATAGTATAAATAATGTGGGATATATATATATATATATATATATATATATATATATATATATATATATATATATATATATATATATACACGTATTAGTATTTAGGAGGGTTGAGTTGTATGATATTTTTGAACATGATGTTGAGTTAAAGAGAATAATATGAATGTTTCCTTATTTTTGTAAATTATGACTTTGAATTATGCATTGCACACTTTGTCAAGCAGCCTGTCAAAAGGTTAGCTTAAAGTGGAATTTGTAATATTTCGTTAATAAAGATATATTGATTGATTGATTGATTGATTACTATTACTATTACTATTACTATTACTATTACTATTACTATTACTATTACTATTACTATTACTATTACTATTACTATTACTATTACTATTACTATTACTATTACTATTACTATTACTATTACTATTACTATTACTATTACTATTACTATTACTATTATTATTACTATTACTATTACTATTACTATTACTATTACTATTACTATTACTATTACTATTACTATTACTATTACTATTACTATTACTATTACTATTACTATTACTATTACTATTACTATTACTATTACTATTACTATTACTATTACTATTACTATTACTATTACTATTACTATTACTATTTTTTTTTTTTTTTGCGTCAACCACTATTATTAGCACTCATCTGTATTTTGTGATACTAATAATGTTATGTCTATATTTTATGAAAATGATTTGTTAAACGTAAAATTGTATAATCTTCTTATTGGTGTCGTCTAATTCTTCTAATGCATTTGTGAAGTTAAAGTTTATGTTGCATAGTTGTTTGTGCTGTTGATATAGATTGCATTGTTCGAAAATATGTTCCAGCGTAACTGGTATGCATTGGTCGATATACTTTTCGTTTATTTGTTAACAGATATGCGTGTAGTTTAGTTGACCTATAAGTCTAGTCAATACTACAGTTTCTTTTCTTGTCATTGGTACCTTTTCTCCTGTTTGCGGTAAGTGCTTTCAATGCTCTGCTTTCGTTTTGCCATTTATTTTACATCCATACTTTGGTTCTGATGGTTTTTCATTTTGAAGTTCGACCCTGTGCTCTATGTTTGAGATTATAGCTGCTTGTATGTTAGTTACAGTGATATTTGATCTCGTGTCGTTGATACCGGCGCTGATAAGGAAGTGGTTGATGTACGTAATTTTGAGGACTTTTGAGATGTATTTTAGTAACATCCACGTCTTTGTACTTAAAGAAGTATTGCTCTGCATAAGCTGCTTGTCGCTTGTTAAAGCATTGCTATCTTAGGCATATTTTGAATGGTGTTTAGTGTATTACTAGTTTGACATGCTGACATATATCAACACTACATAATCCATTCGTGTTAGGACTAGTGCTTTGTATAAACGTAGTATCATCTCTGTCTGCTACTTTGTATTTGCTAAACATCTACTACATTGATAACTTTTTGTTTTATTTTAATAGTTTCGATGTGATCTTTCAAGTAACTTTGAATCAGTGTTACAAGGAATTTATGTTGTTGTAACACTTTATTTGAAGGTCTTTTATATACAAGTTAGCTGGTAATGTGGTTCTAGCCTGCAGAAATGCATGCAGACGGTTTTCTGTAGAGAGACGAAATACACTCGGCTTGACTTATTATTGAGTTTATAGCTTTGAATCTAGGATTTCTGTGCCTATTTACAAGACAGATATATGGCTATATCGTCACTATATGCTACACCAATTGACTTATCTAGCGTGCTTGTTATATTATTGACAGCTATACTAAACAATGTAACATCAACGGTGATCCTTGAAATTCCATTTTGCATGGTGTTGCTGATAAAGTATTTCCTAGAACTTTAAAATATCTGTTTGTTAGAATGAGTTTATGAATTATGTTGCCTCTTATTACCTGTGCATTTGAGATGACTGATACTCATAATACGTAGCTTTTCAAGGTCGAAGAATAGCTACATGTTCTCTTTTAGAACGTTGTTATTTGTACACAGTTGGACTAAATTATCGGTGGTCGAATAATTTTTACGAAAATTGGTCTCTATTAATCCAGCTTTTTCTTCTATGATGTGATAATTCTTTGTTTACTATTTTTCTAGTATTTTTCCTAAACAGCATGATAAGGCATTGGCCTGTAGCTTTCATTGATGGATCTTTTGCTTTAAGTATTGGGACGACTACTGCCATTTTCCACATTGATGGGTACTGTCCTCATTCCAAATCTTGTTAAATATGTGCAGTAAGTCTCAAGACTTGATTCAGAGTTTTAATCACTATTTGGAATGTCATCTATACAGCTGAGTCTTTAATGTGTCTTAATTCATTCTTTATTTCCGCCATGGTTATAGGAGTGTTGTATACTTGCTCCTGCTCTTCGTCGAAATTTAATGGTACTTCACGCTGGTCCTTAGTGGTAAAAAAGTCTTGCGTGTAGTTTTCATTGCAAATGTTGTTGTGCAAACTCTTGGGCAACTTCATAGGATGACATGTTAAGTTTCCATCTGACAGTAACTTTAAGCGCAACTTTATTATTTTTGATATAGCAATTTTTCATAGCTCTGTAGCGCAGTATTACAGTTTATGCTGTATATATTTGCCATGTCCGTTTCTTTGCATTTCTTATTTCTAATGCATAGCTCTACACCTTTTGAATTGTATTAAATGTTCAGTTGTGAGTTACGAAAATCTCTTAAGAGCTTTTTCGCTCATCTATTGCTTTAGATATTTTCGAATTCCACCAGGAATTACCTTATTTGGGATACTTTTGTTTTATCGTCTCTTGAGCAGCATTAATGATGGATTCATTTAAACTTCCTATAGTTTTATTTATATCTGAAACGTTTTATCGGAACTATTTTTGTTTAAACTTTATTTCGCTCGGTTCAAACACCATCTGCTACTTGATGTCTCCAGTGATTTTGACTGACGATTCAATTAAAATTGAAAATGATCTTATGCAAATCGCCACTGGTTAAATTAGTTTATGCGCTTTAGTGACATAGTAAGATCGATACAGAAGGAGTTTGACTTGGCATTAAAGAATGTTGAGTACCATCATTGAGTAGTATCAGATTGTTTCGATCAAAAATTTTCCACGGTCTTACCTCTTCATATCTTTAGCCCATAAGACTATAGTTAAAGTCTCCTAAAAACAAATACGGTTTATGTAGTTGAGACGTTATGTTTTCTAATTTTGTATCGTCCAATTACCATCCGGCAGGTATATTACATAACACCAGGTCAATATGCGTTATGCACAGCTATTACTTGTAGAGGTGATATTAGATTTATTTCTTTGTATACACATTTTTATTAAAAAGGTGGCTACAACTTTTGCTCTTAAACAGAGACATATCACGTCGACAAATGGTATATTGGTTTAGAAATATTTTTCTTCTTTATTAAAATGCGTTTCTTGCATACAGATAGCTAATGGTAAGTACCTTTTATTATGAGTTTTAATTCTCCAGTGCTTTTCTTAAAACCATTACAATTCCACTGGATTATACTTTCCATCGCCATTGTGATTGAATTTTTGTTTTGAACAATACATTGACATTTAATAAATAAAAATATAAAAGGTAAATATCACAGAATAAAATGTAATACATGTCTAATACTAATATCACATTTACAGTTAGAACATCACAGAAATTAATAAAATATCACAGATGGTTGACTAGAGTATCGACTAGGTATCATCTAACGACGTATTACTTTTGAGGGCCTCTAGGTAATTTCATTTTCTTTTTTTCTTTAGCTTTAGAATCAGCTGGTTAATAGACTCAATACTAGAATCATTGTTTTCAGTTTTCCGTTTTGCACCTCGAGATTCATCGTCCATTGTTTCAGCATCTGATAGATACGGATGAAAATCTGGGTTTAGGTAAGACAAATGCTAATTCAACAGATGAAGCTAATGGTGTAACTTTATTTCCTGTTTTAAACTCGTCTCTAATGATATTCCTAATTTCAAATCAAATCTATTTTGACACTTCAGTAGGACAATTACAGGTGCCAGAAGAATCATTTCTTTCTAATTATCCTTCTTATTTCGAATAATTTCTTTAGAGGCAGTGCTGGTTGACGACGAGCAATCTGCGCAAACGTAGATCTGTTGTAGGCAGATATCTGTTTTGCCTGTGTAAGGCATTATTTAACACCATAATTTCTTTTATCTTTGCTTCTTTTGTATGTAGGGCATCCTTTCAACTAGCAGTGATCACCTTCACAGTTTGACATTTTTGGAGATTCATGAGATTCCTGTGCAGCTCCTTTCACACAACACATTCCTGGGTTTTGCAGTTTATTGAAGAATGTCCAAATCTTTGGCAGTTGAAACACCTCAACGGATTTGATGTATGTAACTACTAAGTACATAGCTGCCATTATATTCTTTGGTAAACTTGTTTTATTAAGTAAGAATGTGGTTACGAAACTACCCACTTATCTCCTTTTCTAATATTTATTCGTTTCACGTCAATTACCATTTCGTGTTCAGTCCATTTAATATTTCTTCTATCGTACAGTTTAATAAATCTGGACAGTAAACTATTACATGGTTGAAAGTAGGATGATTACCTAACTTATTTCAATTCTTCTTATACTTAATAATTTTCGTGACTATTTGACTTCGTTTACCAACAAGAGTCCTTTCATTTTCTTAATATTGCTAACTTCTAACCAATAAACAATGCTTTAGAAATTAGAAGGACTGATTGTCAAAGTCTCCTTTTCGTTTAAGAGCAGAAACTAAACCTCCTTTCCTGCTTTCCTTTGAGTTTAGTACGCTGTCTACCTTCAGCGCTTATTTGAGGATAAGTCCTCATTTAAATTTGTGTAACTCATACTAGTCCCACGAGTTGTAACAACGTCGACTACAGCAGTGCAATACCATAGCAAGGCTAGATACTGTGACGTTTACAGGCGTTTCAATACGACATTTGGTACGCTCATTTCGCAATTTCAGCACCTAAAACTGCCAAACGACCTTATTATTTTTATAGATTACCTTCTCGTAGCCAGATTAAGACACCGACCGCTATCTGTACGACGTTAGCCATGCTAGAGTCTCTGATACAGTTCGCGGTTGTATTAGGAACTATCGCTCATCCGTAAAGGACATTTACATATACGCTTTGACGCATGCCTAAGAGTAGAAAGAAAAGGAAGAGTCTGCAGCTTGCTAGCCTGAAAACAAGAGTTGAGCATGCTGACAGAAAAGAGTTAAAGTAAAAGCCACTCAAGACTAGTATAAGAAAGTGAACTTCCAGCTAAACGCATTCGTCCCTGTCCTTTAATTAACGTGAACTGGTCGGCGACACCGTATTATTAGAGCTAACATGGCAGTTGACGCCACGAGCTCATATTTCGGTGTTGGCCTTGCATCACTTACGATCATTTGAAGGTCGTTCCTCTATCCGCCACTACTAGTAGGTAGTTCAACTAGGTATTACTATTACTATTACTATTACTATTACTATTACTATTACTATTACTATTACTATTACTATTACTATTACTATTACTATTACTATTACTATTACTATTACTATTACTATTACTATTACTATTACTATTACTATTACTATTACTATTACTATTACTATTACTATTACTATTACTATTACTATTACTATTACTATTACTATTACTATTACTATTACTATTACTATTACTATTACTATTACTATTACTATTACATATTACTATTACTATTACTATTACTATTACTATTACTATTACTATTAAATTTGCCGATCATTACCCAATATGCATTTACATTGAAGATGATTCAATAACCAAATCGGTATGTGTTACAAATAATGCAACTAGAAAGTATAAGGAATTTGCGTAAGAAAAAGTATAAGTGGTTGTAATTGGAATGCACTGAAAATACTGATATTAACAAATGTACTATGATATAGTCAACACCTTCAAGAGAATTTACACACAATTCAGTCGAAGAAGACATGGCAGATCATAAAAATTCAAAAATTAAAAAAAAGGATGGGTTACAGAAGCTTTATACTACAAAATCAAAGAAAAGATAGATTGTATAAAAATGGAAATCAAATGAGCAACGAGCTTACAATGAAGCGTACAAAAATTGAAACTTATTAAATAATGAAATTAGGGATGTAAAAACGAGTACTTAAAGAAAGATTTTTAGAATGTAATAAAACCAACATATGGAACGAAATTAATTACATACTAACGAAGAAAAACAGTAAAAACGTCGATCAGGACATAAGAAGTACTATTGGTAAAACTACAACCGAGATGGAAATAGTAAACAATTTTGCAACAACTTTTATGAAGAAAGTGAAAAATAAGTAATACATGCCAGCATAAACCTAAGTATTCATTGAAAACTACTAACGAACGATTTTATTCTTTTTCTACCAAAATGCAACAAAACTAATATTTTGATATAGTAAATCATCGTTTACGTGTAAAATTTCTCCTGGTCACGACGACATAAGATCAATCGATTTAAAAAACAATATAAAACATTTTGTGGAACTAATTGTTGACCTCCTAAATCAATCCATTAAACAAGGAGCTTTTCCAGAAATATTTAGGGTATCAGTAATAAGACCAATATATAAAAAAGGAGACAAATGGGATTACAGAAATTATAGGCCGATAAGTATACTGTCGACACTAGAAAAGGTGTTTGAGATTTATGTATCAGGTTATCTAAAAAAATATCTAAATGAAAATAACATTATACACGCAAATCAATACGGATTTCAGAAGGGGAAAAGCACAGAAAAATTAATAAAATGTACAGAATACATTAACACGAAACTTGACAAAAACGAGTACACAATAGCAATATTTATAGACTTTGCAAAAGCGTTTGATACAGTTAACCACACTATTCTTTTGCAAAGTTTACAGAAAATCGGAATAGAACGCAAGGAGTACAGATGGTTTGAAAGTTATCTAACCAAACGGTATTTTACAGTAAAGTTGGGCAAAACATAAATCACGATGAGGCAAACAACAAAGGGTGTACCACAAGGTAGCAACCTTGGACCACTATTATTTTTAATTTATGTAAATGATATTTACAAATCAATTAGACAAGGAAGCATCTATATGTATGCCGATGATGCGATTCTCTTTTACTCGCATCGTGATTACCTTACATGCGAAAAGTACTAAACCGAATTAAATGCAGTTGTTAATTGGGCGCATGGAAAAACTTTTATTAATACAGAAAAACGGTATTAATTACCTTTAGAACACCTCATATGGAAAAATCCTAAAGCGAACATTAAAATTACACTTGCGTATGTTTACCGAACACACAAAACTGTAAATGTAAAATAATTGAAACTGTAAATAGTACAATGTATCTAGGAATAAACCTTGACAGTAATCTAAAATATGATAAGCACATAGACTACATCCATGAAAAGATTAAAAAACGGTTGGAATTCTGTACATATTAAGCAATATAACAGACGAAAGCACAAGAATAATTATTTATAAATCACTGGTGGAGTCGATACTTCGGTATGGAGTACAAATTTGGGGTTGCGCAGAGCACATCCATATCAACAAACTGGAAAACCTACAACGAAAAATATTAAAGTTATATAAAAAACGGCAAGCAAGAAAGAATTATTGGAACAGTTTGGAACATTAACTCCTACAGTATTTTTTAAATACCTACACCTTATTGAACATTGTGCAAAAGATGATTATAAAATCATAACAGAACATACAACACACGCAAAACGAGATTGTATGTACCATATTACTCAACAATTACGGTAAGAGAACTATGAAATGTGCCATTCCTTCCCTATTCAATTCTGTACCAGAATATGTAAATCAACGGGCAATAAGTTTTTTTAAAGAAGAAGTAAAAACTTGATTACAAAACATTTAAAACATTCAAAATTTATTTTTATTCTTATTTATTTTTCTTTCTTCTACTTTTTGTCATACCGACAATGTTTAGCAATTATTATACTTTGTTACAAATTTGATAAAACTGTATACTTAGAATAAGCGTTAGAATAAATTTTAATTCAATTTAAGTGTATATTGTGCAAATGTCATATTACGTAAGTAGGCACCAACTGTCAAGTCATAGACTTAGTTGGACCTCATAATGTATATATTATGAAATAAATAAATTCAAATTCAAATTTAAGTTACTATTACTATTACTATTACTATTACTATTACTATTACTATTACTATTACTATTACTATTACTATTACTATTACTATTACTATTACTATTGCTATTACTATTACTATTACTATTACTATTACTACTACTATTACTATTACTATTACTATTACTATTACTATTACTATTACTATTACTATTACTATTACTATTACTATTACTATTACTACACTATTACTACAACATAATTAAGACTTTTAACACAATGTACAGTGCAAGTAAAACGTGTAATAAGCCTAATATAAATGACAAAACAAGCAGGAAATCGTGGATTACTGAGACCTTATACAATAAAATAAAAGAAAAGATAAACTTTGTAGGAAGTGAAGTCAACTCAACTAATTTAGGTTATAGAAGCGTACAAAGTTTTAGAAATGCTCTGAATAATGAGATAAGAGATGCTAAAACCAAACACTTCAACAAAGACTGTCAAATAAAAATAAAAATTCAAAAACAATGTGAGGAGATAAATTACGTACTCACGAGAAAGAAATCTAAAAACGTGGACTCTAAGATAACAAACACATTAGGACAAAAGTACAATAAAACGGTAATACTTGAAAAATTCTCAGAACAATTTCGCAATGAAATAAAAAATCTAATAGACACATGCCAACATAATATATCCATTCCAAAGGAAAATCACGAAACAAACTTACTATTACATCCCACCGCCAGACGCTAAATCAATAGAGAAGATAGTGCAGGATATGAGTTTAACCATATCACCAGGATTGGACAATGTAAGATGTAAAGACCTTAAAAACAATATACATGAGTTTAAAAAATTAATTTCAAAACTACTAAGCTTGTCAATAAAACAAGGAATTTTTCCAGAACAATTGAAAACGTCAATTGTAAGGCCGATATACAAGAAAGGAAATCCTATGGACTTCGCCAACTACAGACCAATAAGTATTCTATCCACAGTAGAAAAAATTTTTGAAAAATATATGGTTAAATATTTAAATAAATACTTACGTGAGAATTCACTAATAAACGTCAACCAGTATGGTTACCAAGCAGGCAAAGGTGCAGAACAACTACTTATACGAGTAACCGATCACATTAATAATAACTTAAATACTCATAAGTACACAATTGCAATATTCATTGATTTCAGAAAAGCTTCGACACAGTTAATCACTGTTACTCATTAACTGCATGAAACAGATTGGAATTAGAGACAAATATCTTCAGTGGTTTCAAAGTTACTTGAAGAACAGAAAATTTGTAATTAAGATAGAAGAGGCATATAGTGAAAAAGAAAACGTGCATAATGGGGTACCACAAGGCAGCAACTTAGGTCCAGTTCTATTTTTAATATATGTAAATGGTATTTTTAATCAGACAAGCAACACCCATTTATACATGTATGCTGATGACGCAGTCTTGATGTATTATCACAACATAGACATCTGCCGGGACGTAGTACAAGACAATTTAAATAAAATTTCTGAATGGACACATGAAAGACAGTTGTTTATAAACACAGAAAAGACATGCACAATGACGTTTACCACCTCTCATATGGAGAAAATTAAGCCTATTAACATAATTTTGCATTCTTATAATTGCTTGGTTAACTCAAGCAACTGCAATTGCACAAAACTTAAGAATGTATTGCAAACAACATATTTAGGACTAATTATGGACTCTCAGTTAAAATACCACGAACATATAGACAATCTACATGCAAGATTGAAAAGAATGATAGGCTGTTTTTATTTATTAAATAGATACACAGACAAAGAATCAATGAGGATCATGTACAAAGCTTTGGTGGAATCCATTTTAATATATGCAGTACGAGTGTGGGGATGCGCGGAAGAAACCTATTTACACAAATTAGAATCGTTGCAAATAAGAATGTTAAAGATGATACACAAAAATGGAATCACCGAAAAAGTAAAACTATTAACAAAAGTAGATACATTAACTCCAAGAGGTTTTTATAAATTTTTCACTATAATGAAGAATTATGGTGAGAACGAAAATAAAGTGCCACTAGGCCACAATTATGAAACCAGAAAAACTTACTATTCAATTCCATGTTACTTCAACAAATACGGAGAAAGATCATTAAAGTGCCTTATACCAAAACTATACAATTCAATACCAATTCAAATAAAGTATCCGGACAGAATCGGAGTGTTTAAGAAAGAAGTGAAGAAATGAATCCAGGACACTTCGTGAAACTTGTGAAGCGTTGCGTGTGAGGAGTGGAATTTGCAACAGGATTATTTTGGAAAACCTATTTAATTTTTCTTTTCTTTTTGTGATTTTGTGGAATGCAGTTTTGTTTGACATATATATTTATTTATTACTTGAAAACTTATTTAATTTTTCTTTTTCTTTTTGTGATTTTTGTGGAATGCAGTTTTGTTTTGTTTATCATACTTATTTATTATTTAATTATTACTAAAAATTATTTATTTGCATACGAATTATGTAACATTTAATTATACCATAGATACATTCAGTTGAGTTCATTTTAGTTTATTTTCAATCAATTAATTTTAGATTCATCTACATATATATTCTTACCTTAACAATGTTAATAAAATATAACACATGAATAGCCAATACGAATTAGAACATAATTTAGTAATATTCTCTGGACAGCGACAAAAAAAATGCATTTAATATCTTATGTACAATAGAATAATATTACGATTAATTATCAAATGTAAAATTATAGGAACCAACCGTCAAGTCTAAAAGACTTGGTTGGTCCTAACAATATGTACGTTATTTGGAATAATAAATTCAATTCAATTCAATTACTATTACTATTTTTTTTTTTTTTTTTTTGTAGTGCGTCGACTACAAAGGTCATTTGCACTTTCAACGACGTATTTTACTACTAATACATAAACATAATCAGATAATTAAATTTTATTCCCGTACTAATGGTATACTTTACATTTATCGATGACTATTTTGTTAGATTCTGCTTAACATGTTTGTATCTTTCAAGAAATTAATCGGACTATTTATGTTGTTTGGTTCATTGTTTAAGCACACTTTTAATGTCTTGCTTAAGTCGTTATTGCGTCTTTGCTCAGAGTATGCATTGCAGTGGTTTATTATGTGTGATATGTCTAGAGGTACTTCACATTGTGGGCAATCTGGCTTCGGTTGTCCAGAAAGTAGGAATGAAGATGTAATATTAGTATGTCCGATACGCAGTCGGGTAATGGCTACCTGTTGTCTTCGATTTATTGATTTTGGAAAGATCCACTTTGTCAATTCTTTTTGATTTTGGTGAACTGTGACTTAGTGTTTAACCAGTTGTGGAAGGCATTTTAATTATACACTGCTTTAGATAAATTTTTATGTCATTGACGTACTAGTCTGCAGTCAAGAGAATCATTGTTTGCTGCCTGTTTTGCAGCTTTATCTGCTAATTCATTGCCTGCTATTCCGCAGTGTGAAGGGCACCAGCAAACATATTCTTTACTACTCCGGTTAAGATGCCATGCTATCTAAAATTCTTTGCACAAGTGGATCACGGAAAATATATTGATATTGATTGCAAGCTAAAGTCAGTGCAGATTATAAACTTGTGTTTGTTGCTTGCATCGCAATATAATAGTGCTTGTAACATAGCATATAATTCGGCTGTATACACACTGGCATAAATAGGTAGAGACCAGCTGTGTATTGTGTCAGTAATGAATATAGCGCATCCAACTCCTTTTCGGTTTTTGAGCCATCCGTGTAAATAATTGTGTGGCTTCTATGCTGACATAATTGTTTTAAAATCGTTTTGATCAGTTCTAGGCAGGACTCATATTTATTAAATTGAGAAAGTTCGACATGAATAACAGGAAGTATTGTCCATGGCAGTTTCCAATGTCCCATATTGATATACGTCAAGAGGAAATTCAATCGTGAACTTGTTTGCTATGCCCATAGCTCTTTCCAGTAGGGCGCATAATAGTAGGTCTATCCTGGTATAGTTGGCTATTTCCTGGATTGAGGACAGAATGGAATAATGAGATGGTTGAGCATTTAAATTATTAACATAACTACATACGGTTATCTAGGATGTATTGTATTAGTGGTATTACATTCAAAACAGATGTCTCCTAGTCCAGAAGTACGGAAAGCGCCGTTACATAGTCTTAATGTACAATGTATTTGGTTAAGTTTCATCGTATGTGATTTCCTGGCACTGAGAGTATAGCTACCATATGTAATTTTGCCAAAATTAGGATTTATACAGTTGTATGAGTGTCTCCTTATCAGAAGATATGTGGGATACGCATAACAATATTCATTATCCGCTTAACATCATTAATCATAGCATCTATATGCTTTTTAATGCAATTTAGAGTCAAACACAATACCTAAAAACCGAGTTTCACTTTTTATTTCTAGTGTGTAATTGTTGATCGTAATCTGGTCATGATCTGTTCGTAGTCGACAGAAGTGCATTCCGTGTGATTTTATTGAGAAAACCGAAATCATTTCATTAGCTGTTGCGCTTAGTTTATTTACTTCTTGTTGTATTTTATGTGTAATGTTAGTTGACATTGACCTGATACGTATATAACTAGGTCATCTACATACATTGTTTTCCTATATCTGGACTTAGACATTTGACCAGTTTGTATAGCAATTGCAAAAAGAGTACCACTAAGGATTGATCCTTGTGGTATTCCATTTCCTTGAATACGAGGTTCAGATAAGATATTATTTATGCGGACCTGGAAGTTTCTATCTGTCAAAATTTTTTTTATGAAAGTTAGCATATTGCCTTTCATGCCTATATTTCCTAGTTCAACTAATATTTGGGGTCTACTTGTTCTATCAAAGGCTTTTTCTATGTCGAAGAAAACCGCAAAGACATGTTCTCTTGCAGCAAAGCTATCAAGTATGGCAGTTTCGAGCTGGACTAAACAGTCCGTTGTTGATCTAAAGTGCCTTAGACCCATTTGAGTGTTGGATGCAAGATTATGGTGTTCTATATACCATATAAGGCAGTATTGACCATTTTTTCCAAAAGCTTACAAAGACAAGAAGTTAAACATATAGGTCTATAGTTGTTAAGCTTTTGGGGATCTTGTTGTTTTTAAGGCATGGAACGATTATTGCCTTCTTCCACTCTCTTAAATTTGCCAGACTATATAGCATTATAAAGGTGCAAGATTTTATCTTTTCCAATTTCTGGGATATGTTTTATAAAATCATAGTGTATTGAGTCCAAGCCAGGAGCTGAACTTTTAGTGCTTGCTAGTGCGTAATCAAACTCTGTTTTTGTGAACGGCACGTTGTAGGACGTTGTTCCTCTGAGTTGTTTATTGGTATACCGGTTTCTGCTTTATCTAGGTCTAATGTGCTGAAAATTAGCTTCATAATAATTTGCGAAACTTTCCGCAATGTCGTTTGGGTTGTTGACAATGGAATTGTTCACCATTATACTATTTATGGTATTTAGTCGTGCAGTGGATTTGATCGCTTTTATTTTATGCCATATTTCGCCATTAGAAGTATGATTAGATATATTATTTACGTAGCTTTGCCATGACCTTTTCTTAGAGAACGTAATAATTCTTCGGCTTTGGCTCTCATTTTTTGAAGTTGATTGCATTGGCAACGGATGGTTCTCTTTGAATGCATTTAAGGCTTGTTTACGATTACGAATTGCATGATCAACTTCGTTCCACCATGGAACGCTTCTTTGATAGGCTTACCGCTAGATTTTGGGATGCTGACTTCGCATGCATTTAAAATCTTGAAGGTGATATCATTGCTGAATCATCGATATTTCCAGATGGTAAGTTAAAAGAGGCAAGATTCTCTTTAAACTTGTCCCAGTTGGCCTTTTATTATCCATCTTTTTGGTATTATTCAATCGTGTACTAGGCATGGTGATTTTAATACGTGGTCTGAAAAGATATCCTCAAGAAGCACTTTCACTCAAATCTAACTGTCAAACTTGAGCAAAACGACAAGTCAATCGCTGAGAAAGAATTACTGCATTAAAAAGGTACCGTCACCAGTATTTAGCAAAATTAAATTTTGTCGGCTATGGTATCTTCTAAAATTCTTCCTCTTGCATCTAAATGCTTTGAAACACAGGATTATGAGTTAAAGTCGCCGACCAAGAGAAATGAGGTAATTGATTTATTAAGTCGACAATTGCTCTTTATTCCAAAATGGATTTGGAAGGTAAACGCTGCAAATTGAAAATCGTATCGGGTAATTAATACTAATTGCTATCGCTTGCAAACATGTTGTTAAAGATTGAGGAATGAGGAACTTGTCTTTAACTAATATAGCTGTTCCTCCGTGAGCACGATGCCCTGGGTCTACATCTTTCCTATATGTTTTAAAGCCTTTGAGTGAAAATTTTTCGTGCTTAAACCTTGTTTCCTGTAAACAGACACAAATTCTCTTTACATAGTAATAAATTAAGCTCGGCTAGATGACTTCTACATCCATTAATATTTAGTTGTACTATGTTGTCCATAATGTAATAAAATATATGAACTATTACTATTACTATTACTATTACTATTACTATTACTATTACTATTACTATTACTATTACTATTACTATTACTATTACTATTACTATTACTATTACTATTACTATTACTATTACTATTACTATTACTATTACTATTACTATTACTATTACTATTACTATTACTATTACTATTACTATTACTATTACTATTATATACTATTACTATTACTATTACTATTACTATTACTATTACTATTACTATTACTATTACTATTACTATTACTATTACTATTACTATTACTATTACTATTACTACAACATACTTCATTACAGGAATTACTTAAAAATTGTAGCTTGTTAAGTGTTAGAGGACTATTTTACTATGCGATTATTTTAGAAAACTATTTTTCAGACAATTACTTGCAAATAGTGGAAAGTAGATATAATTTAAGATCAGAACTTTTCATCATACCAATGGCACATAACAAATATGGCCAAAATAATTTGCAATACATTGTACCAAAGTTGTTTAATGAATTACCCAAAGAGATTAAAAATTTTACTAGTATGAAAAAGCTTAAGTCAGATGTTAAAGAATTTTTGAATTCCACATATACATAAACACAATATTAAGAAAAAAAAAGAAGGGGGGGGGGAATAATGCTATTTTATTCAATTCTCAGACACTTTTACGTTCAATATTGTAATCTAATTTAATTTAATTTAACCTTATGTAGCTTAAAAATAGATTTTTATTAATTACGTCAGTACATATCAATTCTCATTTTATTGTTTGTTATCATTAAATAGTTTTACGTCATTTCATGTTTTTCTTCTAAGGTATTTTTTTTCTTATTTTTGAATTTTTAATTAATTTTAAATAGATGAAACTTTATTACTAGTTTACTACCTCATATAATTAATAAGATGATCATGCAATTGCTTTTAGGTTTAGATTAATTTAAAGTAAACTTGGTTTGCTATCTTTAATTATTATTATATATATATATATATATATATATATATATATATTGTATTAATGAGAAATTATCTATAGTATAAATGATATATATATATATATATATATATATATATATATATATATATATATATATATATTAGTATTTAGATTGCGTTGTATGATATTTTTGAACATGATGTTAATTTAAAGAGAATAATTTGAATGTTTCCTTATTTTTGTAAAGTATGACTTTGAATTATGCATTGCACACTTTGTCAAGCAGCCTGTCAAAAGGTTAGCTTAAAGTGGAATTTGTAATATTTCGTTAATAAAGATATATTGATTGATTGATTCATTACTATTACTATTACTATTACTATTACTATTACTATTACTATTACTGTTACTGTTACTGTTACTGTTACTATTACTATTACTATTACTATTACTATTACTATTACTATTACTATTACTATTACTATTACTATTACTATTACTATTACTATTACTATTACTATTACTATTACTATTACTGATTACTATTACTATTAATATTACTATTACTATTACTATTACTATTACTATTACTATTACTATTACTATTACTATTACTATTACTATTACTATTACTATTACTATTACTGTTACTGTTACTATTACTATTACTATTACTATTACTATTACTATTACTATTACTATTACTATTACTATTACTATTACTATTACTATTACTATTACTATTACTATTACTATTACTATTACTATTACTATTACTATTACTATTACTATTACTATTACTATTACTATTACTATTACTATTACTATTACTATTGTACCATTGTACCAATGGCACATAACAAATACGGCCAAAATAGTTTGCATTACATTATACCAAAATTGTTTAATGAATTACCTAAAGAGACTATGAATTTTACTAGTATGAAAAAGCTCAAGTCAGATGTTAAAGAATTTTTGAATTCCACATACATATAAACACCATATTAGAAAAATAAAAAGGGAGGGGGGGGAAGAATGCTATTTTATTAAATTCTCAGACAGTTTTATGTATTTTCAATTAATAATAAAAAGGGAAGAATGCTATTTTGTTCAAATCTTAGACATTTACGCTTTTACGTTTAATATTTTCATTTAATAATTATATAATACTGAAAACCCTAATCTAATTTAGTTTAATTTAATTTAACCAAATATAATTTAAAAATTGATTTTAATGTCAGAGAATGTGAATAGGTTTTTATTAGTTACGTCACTACATAAATAAAATTATGACATACATATTAATTTTTATTATATTATTTGACGTATTTGTCTTCATTTTTAATTTTTAATAAAATTTACATAGATCAAAATTTATTGATAGTTTACTACTTTATTTAATTAAATAGATGATCATGTGTATTTGTTTTTAGGTTTAAATTAATTTAAAGTAATTTTGTTTTGCTATCTTAGTCAAATTATATTAATGAAAAATTATCTAAGTGTAAATAATGTGTATATATATTAGTATTTAGGAGGGTTGAGTTGTGACATTTTTATAATAATGTTAATTTAAACTAAATAATTTAAAGGTTTCCTTATCATCGTAAAGTAGGACTTTGAATTATACACTGCACACTTTGTCAAGCAGCCTGTCAAAGGGTTAGCTTAAAGTGAAACTGTAAATATTTTGCTAATAAAGTTATATTGATTGATTGATTGATTGACTATTACTATTACTATTACTATTACTATTACTACGTGAAGACGCGGAGTATAAATTTGTGCGAGAAATTCAGTTGAAGAAAACCAATTTTCTGTTAGTAAAATTCCAAACTGAGGAAATTAAGCAAAAGTTTATGAAAACAGGTAAAGAGTGGTGGCGTCATTTATCAGACACTGACAAAAAATCTAAAACGCATTTATTTTTTAACGACAGTCTCACAGTAGACAATAAACTGCTTAGAGCAGCTAAAAAACTTTCGCTTGGGTTATAAATTTGTTTGGATTAAAGCAGGGCGTATTCTTGTAAAAAAAAGTGACGCAGATAGGCCTCAATATATAAATACCTTAAACGATATAGACAAATTTATCAAATAACACGGTATTTGTGATTAGTTATCGTTCTTATTTTAAAAACGACACATTTTGGAAAACTTTATTATTTTGTTCGTTGAACTTTATTTACAAACAGGATTACTGACTAAAGTGTAAATACATAACGGTTATTTTTAGTTGCAGGAAAAAACATTAATTTAATTGTCAGTGTCGTTGTGGTAAAGGATAATTAAAAGATGCATGAAATAGTATTTAATATTTCTCTAAATTAAACTTGCACTAGAACGCAAAAAAAAGAAAAAATTGTTGGTTTTTTATTATTTTATTATAAGTTGTATATATTTATTTTGCTTTGCGCCTTTGTAACTTCCATTAAAAACTTGTCTAATTGTAAACGCACCAATATGGATGATCAAGAAAACATACAAGCTAATGGGTTGATATTTAAAAATTGCACAAATATTATGGAATGGATATATATATATATATATATATATACGAAAAGTGAGTCAAAAGCAAAAAGTTTAAAAATATTTCACACTAACATTAGATCGATTAATAAGTATTTCGGGGAATTACAAGTGATATTTAATTTAAGTGAATTCGATATTATATTATTATCTGAAATAAGCACGACTTAAAGACGTAAGCGATATAAACTTGATAATTATAATTGTGTAATAAAGCTTAAGGAAAAACGCAAGGAGGAGGATTAGCCATGTACGTAAAAAGTCATATTTGCCACAAAGAAATCCATATTAGAACCGATAATTTTGAATGTATAAATAGCGTCATTCAATTTCCAAGTCATAATAACCAAATACAGATCGCATTTATTTATAAACCACCAGACAGAAACGTACAAAATTTTATTAATGAATTGGATCATCTAGTAGCTAACAGTACGCATAAAAACTTGATAGTTATAGGAGATACAAACATCAATTTATTAGATGAAAGCAATCCAAGTGTTTGTAAATACGAAAATGTGCTCAATGGAAAAGGTCTAGTTACAGGTATTATAGAAGCAACCCGAGAAGAAATCAGAGATGGTATCCTAAATAGATCACTAATAGACCACATCTACATTAGAACAAACTTAAAAAATGTTAAAACTGCGATAATTCAGCACAAACTATCAGATCATTTCCCAATATGCGTAAAACTAGAAGATGGTGATATAAATAGAAATTTTCTTATAAATAACTTAGAAGAAAGTACAATGAAAATCGCTTACAAAAAACTATGGAAGAAACTGACTGGTTAGCATTGGAAAGCAGCGACGTAAACAAGCATGCCACAAATATTATTAGAACATTTAATAAAGTCTATGACGAGAACAAGGTATGCAATGTAAAACATGAAAATAAACGAAGTAAGGATAAATCTTGGATTACGCCTCAACTATACGACAATATAAAGCAAAAAGATAATTTCTACAAAAAATGGAAAACAAGCCCAAACAATAAACAATTCAAAGAAACATATAAGAAGATTAGAAATAACCTTAATAACAAAATAAGAGATGCTAAAAACAATTATTTCCAAAAACGGTTCATTGATAATGCGCGGAATACAAAAGGAATGTGGAGGGAAATAAATTACATTATAACTAAAAAGAAAAGTAAAGACATGGACAGTAAAATTATGAACTCAATTGGCCATAAATATAGCAAAAAAGAAATGTTAGAAAGATTTGCTAATATATTCTCTAGGAGTTAATGAAAAATCGTCATCAATCAAATTTGAGAATTGAAAAATTAGAAGTGGAATATAACTTTAACATACCTCCATCTACAGATAATGACATCGAGCTCATTATTAACAGTATAAAACACAACATATCTCCAGGAGTAGACAATATAAGAAGCATAGACCTAAAAAATAACATAAGTATATTCAAACAGCTGATATCCAAACTTATGAATAATTCTCTGTTGAAAGGTATATTCCCAGAAGAACTGAAAATATCAATAATAAGGCCAGTGTATAAAAAAGGAGATCCTCTCAACTATGGTAATTACAGACCTATCAGCATATTGCCTGTAATTGAAAAAGTTCTTGAAAAATATGTAATGCAACACCTAAACAAGTACCTAAAGGAGAACAAAATCATAAATCCAAACCAATATGGTTTTCAAAAAGGGAAAAACACTGAGCAATTACTAGTTAGGTTTACCGACTATGTTAACTAACAATTAGATAGAAACAATTACACCACGGCAATATTTATAGATTTAAGCAAAGCATTTGACACAGTAGATCACCACTTACTTATATGATGCCTGATAAATATTGGTATTAAAGATAATATACTACACTGGTTCCACAGTTACCTCACAAATAGAAAGTACGTAGTAAAGGTCCAAAACGAATTAAGCGAAAGTCAAGACAGCGAGGAGTACCGCAAGGCAGTAATTTGGGCCCATTTTATTTCTGATATATGTCAATGACATATTTAACATAACAAGCAACGAACTTTATATGTATGCTGATGATGCCGTGCTAACGTATGCTCACAGTAATATAGATACATGCAACAAAGTAATGCAGAATGAACTGAACAAGATATGCAAATGGTTGAACAATAGAAATCTCTTCACAAACTCAGAAAAAACGATAGCCATGGTTTTCAGCACATCACACATGGAAAAAGTAATCTGAAAGACATAATAATGCATACGTTCGATTGTAAGGACCGCTACAGCAAGTGTGATTGCCCAACTATTAAATACGTCACTGAAACGAATTACTTAGGATTAACAATAGATTCGCGCATTAAATACAATTTACATATTGATAAGTTATATAAAAGAATTAAAAAAATGTGCGGCAGTATATATTTATTAAAAAATTATACGAGTACAAAAATTATGTCAATAGTGTATAAAAGTCTAGTAGAATCTATAATAAGGTATGCGGTAAAACTTTGAGGGTGTGCAGAATATGTACACTTATATAAATTAGAGACTCTACAAGTTAGCATACTCAAAATGGTTTATGGTAGTCACCTGCAAAAAGAAAAGCTCTTAGAAAAATTTGATACTTTAACACCCAGTGGTTTACACAAATACCTTAATATACTCACTCACTACGACGACAACGTTCTCAAGATACCGTTACCCCACAGCTACCTTACCAGAAGAACGCACTTCAAAATTCCCAAGTGGTATAATAAGTACGGTGAACGGACATTAAAGTGTGCAATACCAAAAATATTCAACCAGATACCAAGTGAAATAAAATACCCCAACAAAATGGCTACATTTAAAAAAGAAGTCAAAGCATGGATACGAAGGACTCATTAATTTAACAAATACCATCATGTATAAAACATACAACAAATTATGTACCTATAAAACCATAGGAACTCTAATTTTTCGTTTTCTTATACTGAAATGAATTATTATTATTTAGTTATTTATGTATATTTGTTTACAATTTATCTTAATTTCAATATCTTGTATTATTATTTCTCAGCATGTCGCTCATAAGTTAATTTATTAGAATTAGTTGCATACATATCTACTGCTAGCAACTTGTAAGTCTTATTAACAATGTAAAATGATATGAACTATATCTAAATTTTAGTCCTAGCTGTTAAGTCTAATAGACTTGGCTAGGCCAAATATAATGTATGTATTTCTGAAATAAACACCAATTCAATTCAATTCAATTCAATTCAATTACTATTACTATTACTATTACTATTACTATTACTATTACTATTACTATTACTATTACTATTACTATTACTATTACTATTACTATTACTATTACTATTACTATTACTATTACTATTACTATTACTATTACTATTACTATTACTATTACTATTACTATTACTAAATTACTATTACTATTACTAAATTACTAAATATTTATGCGACAATAATATAATCAACAGCAATCAGTTCGGGTTCCAAACGGGTAAAAGTACAGAACAGTTACTGTGCACTTTTAATGACTACATAAATACGAACTTAGATAAAGGAAATTATGTAATAGGTTTTTGGATTTTAGTAAAGCGTTTGACACGGTCGACCATAAAATATTGCTTAAGTGTTTAGAAACAAGTGGAGTAAGTGGAAAAGAATTAAGGTGGTTTGCAGACTATCTAAGTAACCGATTTTATTTTGAAAGTAGCAGATCAGTGTAGTGACTTAAAACCCTGTTTATTTGGTGTCCACAAGGAAGCAACATTGGACCGATTTTATTTTTAGTATATATAAATGAACTTTTTAAAATCGTAAATAATTGCACAATATTAATGTACCGATGACGCAGTACTTTTGTATAACAATAAAAATATAGAGACTTGTGAGTTAATTATACAAAACGATATAAACAAAGTAATGAATTGGCTACACGGTAGAAGTTTATTTGTTAACACCTCAAAAACAGTTTGTATGTTATTCAAAACGCCACATATGTATACAGCAAACACTCTGAAGATAAAACTACATAACTGTGAATGCATGTCAAATACTAACTTAATTTGTCAATGTATAACTATTAAACAAGTATATAACACAATGTACCTAGGACTAAATATAGATGCTAACCTAAAATACAATAGACATGCGATATGATATTTACTAAACTTAAGCGAATCACTGGATGTATGTATGTATTAAAGCAAAACGCAAACAAGGATATTATGGTGTTGGTATACAAGGCCTTGTTTGAATCGGTACTAAGGTATGGAATAAGAAATTGGGGATGTATTGAACCATATCATATTGGTAAAATCAATAAGTTACAGAATAAGGTATTACAAATGATAAGTCATAAAATGAACAAAAATATACTGTTAGAAGTAAAAACTTTGACAAAACTTATATAAGTATTATAATATCATTGATCACTATGAGAACGATAAATATAAGCAGATTGTAAGTCACCAATATGGAACAAGATGTCAAAAATACATATTTCCTAAATGTTATAATAAGTATGGTGAAAGAACATTAAAATGTACAATTCCAAAACTATTCAACGAAATTAATCTCATAGCGAATGCTAAAAACAAACATGTATTTATAAAAAAATTAAAAAAATATTTAAGAAATGATAATTAAAGTCATAGATTATTAGACAATTATACATTAACACAAACAAAAGGTATAAGATAATATTGTAAATATAAAATAAGATTGCACTAACCATCGAAGCGCCATTTATACACACCTACTATTTAAATGTTACAAATAATTATGTATATGCTCTAATCCGGAACCTACAAGTCTTTGGACTTAGTAGGACCGATCACTGTATGTGTAGAATAAATAAATAAATAAATAAATAAATTACTATTACTATTACTATTACTATTACTATTACTATTACTATTACTATTACTATTACTATTACTATTACTATTACTATTACTATTACTATTACTATTACTATTACTATTACTATTACTATTATCTATTACTATTACATGTACTATTACTATTACTATTACTATTACTAGATTACTAATTAAGAACTAATTACAATCTGAATTACATATTAAATATGCACGATTACTATTAATTTATTCTATACTAAAAAAACAAAACCTATGTACTATTACTATTCTATTGCTACTATTGGATAACACGAAAACCATATTACTATTACTATTACTAGTGATGCTATTACTAGAAACTGATACTAATTACTATTAAATTACTAGTGATATTACATACCTTATTAACTACTATTCTAACTATTACTATTACATGATAACATATCTACTATTAAAACTATTACTATTACTATTACTAAGTAGTACTATACTATTACTATTACATGACAATGTATACAAATCCATGATAGAATGATCATAAGGTACTAAGAGTTTAATGTCAACCCTGTACACATGAACAGATTAACTATTACTATTATATTCGTACTAATGATACCATAATAACTACAAAAATTACTATTGACAAATATTAACTAATGCATTACGGTATATTAACTATTACTATTAGACAATATATAATACCTATAAACTAAACTACCAGACTAGAAGGACATACGTGCAGTACCATTTACTTTCAACAAATATGTGAAACATGAACTTAGAGTGATAATTAACACTATACAACTATTCAATAGGTATAAAAACAGATGATGTGACTATCTACTAAATGCAAAAAAAAGAAGCTAATCGTAGCAATAGAAAAAAAAAAGAAAAAATTAATAAGGCAAATAATGGAAAATGAAAAATGAAAATGTGAAAGAAAATACAACGACGGAAGATCGGAACGAGATTACAAAAGGAAAACAAATTAAGTAAGTTTAAACAAAACACATAAATGGAAATGTAAATGGAAAATAAATAGAAAAATGGAAAATGTAATGGAAATGAAATAACTAAATGGAAACTATGGAAAATGGAAAATGAACAATGGAAATAAAATGTGAAAATGGAATAATATTAAAATAGACATGAAAATGAAATGGTAAATGGAAATGAAAATAAATGGAAAATGGAAATAAAATAAAATGGAAAATGAAAAATAGAAAATGGAAAATGGAAAATGAAAATGGAAAATGGAAAATGGAAAACAGTTCATAAAATGATTATGGAATATGCTAATAATTAAATTACAATAATATTTAACAACCAAAATGTATTAATGATTAACTTAGAGCATTGTAAATCAGACTAATAACTATTTAATAAGATAAAATAGTATGATAATAAAATCAATTGTAAATCTTTAAAACATAGGAACCAACGATAATTCAAATGTAACTTGGTTATCTAATAATATGCATAAATTAAAGACAATAAACATTTAAAATTACTATTACTATTCTATTACTATTCTATTACTATTCTATTTATTCTATTACTATTACTATTACTATTATATTACTATTACTATTACTATTACTATTACTATTACTATTACTATTACTATTACTATTACTATTACTATTACTATTACTATTACTATTACTATTACTATTACTATTACTATTACTATTACTATTACTATTACTATTACTATTACTATTACTATTACTATTACTATTACTATTACTATTATTATTACTATTACTATTACTATTACTATTACTATTACTATTACTATTATATTACTATTACTATTACTATTACTATTTACTATTACTATTACTATTACTATTACTATTACTATTACTATTACTATTACTATTACTATTACTATTACTATTACTATTACTATTACTATTACTATTACTATTACTATTACTATTACTATTACTATTACTATTACTATTACTATTACTATTACTATTACTATTACTATTACTATTCTATTACTACTGTACTATACATACGTGTCAATAAGCTCGAGCAACAGCTAAACGTAAATACGTAGAAATCCATGGAGTAAGCAGTGAAGATAATAGAACCTAAAGAAAAATTTCAAGAAATAGCAACTATTATCGTGTGATGAATTACCTAAAGTGGTAACACAATTTAAGTTAAAAAACTCCTATTAGTTGCTATAAAACAGAAGAGACAAACAGAGTTTATTTCTAAAGGAACACTATGGTGGAAGAATTTAACAGAAGCTGAAAAAATGTAGAAAGAAAATATTTTTAACGACCATAATTTCTTAATCGTAGCATTCTAAAGGAAGCCAAATTAAGGGCTAAGGTTTATAGCTACAAATACGTATGGTAAGAAAAGGTAAAATAATGATTAGAAAATGTGATGATGATAAATGTTCACATTACGTCTATGCTGATTTGGAAAAATATATCATATAAAAGATGTTATCAAATATACTCTTAATATATTTTAGAAATAGTACCTAGAAAATAATTTTAAGTTAAACCATTATTTATGTAAAATAAAATATAAAAATACGTATCATACGATATGGAACAAGTATTGATATTTTAACAAAATATTTGTAAATACAGGCTTACTACAAATGAAATATAAAAATGTAGAATTTATGTTATTTTAAAACGAATTAAAATCTGAATCTACAATTTTATGGATTATTACAAACGAAATCAATAACTCACAAATACATTTTAAAACTTGGACGATTTAAAAGAATGGACAAATTTTGTTAATAGTAACAAAGTCAAATTAAACAATATAAGCATCTTTCACATTAATATACGGTCAATTAAAACATTGGGATCAATTACAGTTATTACTAGAAATGGCCAATTTGAAATTATATTGCTGTCTGAGATTAATATTCGTGAAGACGAAATTGAAATGTTTAGGATAAAAATTATAAAACAGTACATAATTAGAACGAATAAAAAGGATGGATTGCTGATATTTTACAAAAAGAGCTAATTTAACATATTTAATACAAATACTCAGGAATGTGAATGTTTAAAAGGAATTTTGAACTACCGAATACCAAATTACTACATGATCTTTGTTTATCGTACCCAGCACAAATATTAATAATTTTTTAATAGAACTAGAGTCATTTAATTAAATGAATATAACGGTCTAATAGGCGATATAAACATTAATTTGCTCGACAAGGATTCAAGAACTAATGCAAAATATGAAACATTATTATATTCAAATGGCCTCATTTCTGCAATCAATTCAGTAACTAGAAGAAATTGAGAAGCTGTTAGTTAAAGCAATATTAGACCATACTTATATACGAACAAATAGTAAAGAAGTATATTCTTCCGTGATACATCATAAAATCTCGGACCATTATCCAATATGCATAAATGTAAACCTAGGAACAGACGAACATAACAACAAAATAGAAAACTCAAAAAAAATTAATAGTCAAAAAGTAACAACCCAATTAATACGACAAACAAACTGGAATGAAGAAACACCAAGACGTTAACAGATTTGCGACATCATAACCAACATGAATAACATATATGGCCAGTGTATTACGCAACTGAATCAAAACAATAACTTAAAACATAAACAGAGAAAAAGAAAACAATGGCTAAATGAAGATCTGTTTAGGAAAATCAAAGAACGAGATATACTGTTTAAACGATGGAAATCTAATCCCAGTAACACCGCAAATAAAAATGCCTACAAAAAATTTAGAAATAGATTAAACAATGAAATTAGGAATAAAAAACAACAGATAATTAGCGATAAGTTTAAAAAACATCTAGATCCACGTATGATATGGAATGAGATTAACAGTGTATTGTACAGGAAAGAAAATAAAAGCGTGGAGGAAAAAATACTAAATGCTTTTGGACAATCGTATAATGTAATGACATAGTTCACAGTTTTTCCAATGTATTTGTAGAACAAATCGAGGACTTACAAAAACAATGCGATCATAACATCCACGAAAATATTGGAACACAAACACTAAATTGCAGTTTTTATATACCATTTTCAACACTGAAACAAATAGAAACGGTTATAAAAGGTCTAAAAACACAAAGCAGTAGGCTACGATATGATAAGACAATCGACTACAGAATAGTCCTGACATTTTTGGATATTTATTATAACTAATAAATTTAACATTAAAACACGGTTGTTCTGACGTGTGTAAAATTGGTATTATAAGACCCATATATAAAAAAGGAAATGCAAAGGACTATAATAATTACAGACCCATATGTATTCTTTCAACAGTTGAGAAGGTAATGGAAATTTATATAGCTAGACATCTCAAAAATACATGAAGGACAACAACATAATAAACAAAAACCAATTCGGCTTCAAGAAGGTAAAAATACAGAACAACTGCTGAACAAATTTAACGACGACATAAATTATAACTTAAATAAAGGTAACTACGTGATAGGAATATTCATAGACTTCTCAAAAGCCTTTGATACTGTGGATCACGAAATATTGCTGAAGTGCTTCAGAAACACGGAATCATAGGAAAAGAACTACAATGGTTTAGAAGTTATTTACAAAACAGACATTTGTAGTGAGAGAGCAACGTTATGAGTGAACTAAAGTATCCAAATGGTGTATCCCAGGGCAGTAATCTGGGACCTATCCTGTTCCTGTTATATGTAAACGACTTATTTAGTGTACTAAAAGTAAACTATATATGTACGCTGATGACGCGGTGTCTATAGCAACAAAACCCAAACAAATGTGAAATAGACACGCAAAACGATATGAACATAATTCTCAAATGGCTACACGGAAAAAGTTTGTATATTAATAAATCTAAAACAGTGTCAATGCTATTTAGACTCCTCAAATGTATATACCACAAAATTTAAACATTAAACTTCATAATTGTGATTGCCTCGGCACAAAATTAGAATGTAACTGTGTTGTCATCCAACAAGTTTACACTACAATGTACTTATTAGAATTGACTGTAATTTAAAATATCATTCACATATTAATTACATTTTTAGCAAATTAAAAAAATTAGTGGCTGTTTGTATGCTAAAAGATACACAAATATACCTTTGTTAATAGCTGTCTACAAGTCACTATTTGAATCAATTATTAGATATGGTATACGTAACTATGTGTAGAGGTAATACATATAGATAAGATAAACCATTTACAGTTTAAAACTTTAAAAATGATTGTTGGTAGAGGAACACAAACCAATTTATTCAATACTGTAGATACTTTGACATGCGTTTTATAAATATTACCACACATTAGACAATTATAATGACGAACTATATAAAATAACCACTGAACATACATATGATACCAGACATCGCAGATATGTAATTCTTATACGTACAATAAGTATGGAAAAGAACACTACAATGTAGTCCCAAGGCTATTAAATGAAATTCCATTCAATTGCAATAATATGTCCAAATTTGATTTATTACTATTACTATTACTATTACTATTACTATTACTATTACTATTACTATTACTATTACTATTACTATTACTATTACTATTACTATTACTATTACTATTATTATTACTATTACTATTACTATTACTATTACTATTACTATTACTATTACTATACTATATAAACTATTAAAATGTCTAATAAAAATTATATAATGATTTAGTAATAGATGATAATACAAATACATCAGCATTTGTGAATAACTTAAAAATAACATTAGCTAGATTAAGTATGAATAACACAATGATAAATTTTATGCTCTTGTAGATTTACAAATTTACTTGAATGATTACATCAAATTATAAAATTACATTTGATGCTTTGTAATTGATTAATGTATTACTTGTCAGCTATACACAACCTACAGAAGTCTTGTGACTTAGTAGGACCGTAAAACTGTATATATTTATAAATAAATAAATAAATAAAAATAAATTACTGTTACTTTACTGTTACTGTTACTATTACTATTACTATTACTATTACTATTACTATTACTATTACTATTACTATTACTATTACTATTACTATTACTATTACTATTACTATTACTATTACTGTTACTATTACTATTACTAATACTATTACTATTATTATTACTATTACTATTACTATTACTATTACTATTACTATTACTATTACTATTACTATTACTATTACTATTACTATTACTATTACTATTACATATCTGATATTTAGTAAACTTAAGAAATCACTGGATGTATGTATGTATTAAAGCAAAACGCAAATAAGGATATTATGGTGTTTATACAACTGTTTGAATCGGTATTAAGTATGGAATAAGAAATTGGATGTATTGAACCATCTATATTGGTAAAATCAATAAGTTACAGAATAAGTATTACAAATGATTAGTCATAAATGAACAAAAATAAACTTTTAGAAGTAGCAAATACTTTGACACCACAAGCCTTATATAATATTATAATATCATTGATCACTATGAAAACGATAAATATAAGCAATTGTAAGTCATCAATACAAACAAGATTTCAAAAATACATAGTTGAAATGTTATAATAAGTATAAAGAACATTAAATGTACAATTAAAACTGTTCAATGAAATTAATCTCATAAAAGTGTTGAAAACAAACATGTATTTAAAAAATTAAAAGAATATTTAAGAAATGATAATTAAAGTCATAGATTATTATACAATATACATTAACACAAACAAACAGTATTAGATAAAATTGTAAATATAAAATAAGATTACTAACCATCGAAGCCATTTATACATCTACTATTTAAATGTTAAATATTTATTATATGCTCTAATAACCTACAGACAAGTCTTTACTTAGTAGGATACTGTATGTATAAATTAAATAAATAAATAAATAAATAAATAAATAAATAAATAAATAAATTACTATTACTATTACTAACTAGCTTGTAGTGAGCGGACTTTAACTGCTCTATAATTTAACATTAATTTGAAATTACGTTCAGTGCTTAAATAAATCAAGTTTATAATAAAATTCTAAATAATTAATCAATAATAATTTATAGTGCAAAAATGCTATCAACGAAGAAAATCAGGTGTTATGGTTTAAGACTATCACTATAATTGTTCAATTTAAACAACTTATAGGTCAAAGTCAAAATCGAAATTATCATGGAGATGCACACAATGTCGATTCAAAAGCAATCAGATATAGGAATCTTACAGGAGGAAAAAAATAGAATCTGTAAATAAAGAACTTTCGCCTGAGTAATGCAGTACTTAAATAAATTAATGGATGTTATGTAAATAAATTGACGAATTAAATAATAAAATCACGCAAGTAATTGAAGAAATAAACTGAGAGATGAAATAAAATTGCTTAGATTGTCTAGACATTAAACAAAAATTGAAAATTATCTGATAGGATAAACAGTTTAAAGTACAACAAAAGAAATTTTTAGAAATTTACGGAATTGATAATGACAATCAAGAAACTCCTGAAAACATATATAATACGATTTAAAAAAAATTGGTGTTCTATATCTTCATAAAACAGTAAAAAAATTGCGTTAAAAACAAATTTTTACTGGTACAATTAAAGACGATATGATAAACAGGTAATTGATAATAAAATGATGGTCGAAATTAACTAGGACGAAAATACAAAAAAAGTATTATTTAGAACATCTATTCCAGCTTTAAGACATTTATTTAGAGAAACAAAAAAAGTTCTTGTGTAATTATAGATTTGTATGTGAAGATGAAGAGTTTGGTAAGAAAATCCGAAGACGGTGCATTGATTAAATTTCTACAGTAAGACATGATAAGTGCAGTAATTAGTTAAGTTAAATTAAAAGAAGAAAAAAGAGAAAATACATTTCACTTCATAAATATTTTGTAGCTATTTTAAAAAAAAAAAAATTTTAACCAACGTTTCTGAAATATATTTGAAAATATTTATATCTGTATTCAATTTGATAAACGATTATTTTGAATATACAAACAATCTGGCAAATGTTTAAATAAATGTATGGGTGATATAAAATAATCATGTAAAACATATGTGTCAACCAAAACATTTTATTTTTTAATATTATATCAATAAAACAATAATTTGTTAAAAGTTAATTAAAACTGATACATAATTGTTTTTGAAATTTATTTTATGTGAACGAAATAATTTTGTTTTCCTATGTACTACATTAGTAAGATAAAGTTATAGTGATAACTAAGTTTTAGAAATTTACAATAATGACTCAAGAATGAGTTTTATTTAACAAGAATGTTAAATCTTTAAATTGTTGGTCCTTCACCAACATTAAAAGTTTTAATTTTTCTCTGTCTTCAATGTACTATATTACACAAAAAACCAATTTTTCTGTATTAATGAGATATAATTTAAGTTATATGTACTCTAACAAAACGATTTTTGTTAATATAAGATTTTGCCTAAATGTTCCGTAGTTATAAATTATTCAATGTCTAGTATGAAAAATTTTATATATGTAATTAAAAAATTAATTTCTGTTTTCTTTCCTAAAAGACACTTCATTTAGAATAGATCAGAATGGTTTTCATTATATTATATACTAATTGAATATTATGTTAATTTCAAACTTGAAATCAGAACTTTTTTTTTATAGATTAATTATTATTACATTAAGTTTGCTTACTTAAGGCGCTCAATTGTTATGTTTAAAGCAGAATGAAATTTATTGTATTTGATTAATTAAGGCACCGACAAATAAGTCTGTAGACTTGTCGGACCTAGAACGATGTAAATTTTCAAATAAATAATTTCAAATTTCAAATTTCAAATTTTAATTACTATTACTATTACTATTACTATTACTATTACTATTACTATTACTATTACTATTACTATTCTACTATTAATCTATTTACTTATTACTATTACTATTACTATTACTATTACTATTACTATTACTATTACTATTACTATTACTATTACTATTACTATTACTATTACTATTACTATTACTATTACTATTACTATTACTATTCTAGTTGTGCTTGTAGAGTTAACTGCTAACAATCTATAACGATTACAATTTTCGTTTTATTTTATACTTAAATAAACAATTTATAAAATGTATATGCGAAATAAGTGTAGTTAGATTAAAATGAAGTGCAGTCATTTGAAGAATTAATCTTATCGACGATTTATTGTTACGATGCAAGAACAGTTATCATTTCTCTTGCTCGATATCGGAAATACTTTTAGATCTAAGTCAAAACGGAAAGGCATGGAGATTACGATATGTCGTGAAGATAAAAAATCTGGTACTGCTAAAAGTGTGGTAACTAGCAAATAGATCAAGATGTAGGCGACGTCGAGCTGGAATCAAAAGCAACGTTAGATAAAATTCTTGAATCAGTTCAATTTATGTCTGACAAATTGACAATTTATCGTCACGATTTGAGAATTTCATCAAAAAACATCAACTGATGAAAGAGGAAATTAAATCACTAAAACGGGTGATCGAAAAGAAGGATGATCAAATAGCAATTACTATGAAAATCAATAAGATCGAACAACATACAAAAAGAAAATATGTTGAAATTCATGGCATTAGTGATAATGATACGGTATCTGACATACAATTTCAACAGGTAGCTATAAATGTGGGATGAAAATGTCAAACCAAAGCATGTAATACATCAAATTACCACATTCCGCATTTTTATTACTAAGTTGAATGCGAAAATGAAAAGAAAACGTTAATTTCAAATGGAAAACGTTGGTGGAAAAACTTATCTGTAAACGACAAGGCGGTCAACAAACAAATTTATATAAGGGACCATTTAACACCAGAAAACCGGTTGCTGTTAAAAGAAGCAAAATCTCAAAATTTATAATTATAAGTATGTATGGGTGAATAACGGTCGATACTAGGTAAAAACAGATAATGAACAGTGTACAGTATCATGTCAATGAGCGATATTACTAGGTACATAATGGGACAATAGTTGCGATTATAGGAATATTCAAAACACATTTTTAGTTTAAAATTAAAGAATTGCTCTTAGGTTGATAATTTCTTACAATAATAAATAAACATTAATTTAAATTTAAATCGAAAAACGTGCGTTTAGTTTGTATATACTTATTATTACTTTCTATATTTATCATTAATTATGAACTAGTCAAACTACTATTAATAACTCACAAATTAAGTTTAAAGTAAGCATGATTTAGAGCAATGGAATTTATTTGAACTACTGTAAAACAGGAGGCCATCAATATTTTCATTTAAATATTCGCTCTTTAAGGAAATATTGGAATGAATTACAATTACTATTGAAACTAGCGACTTTACATTATATTTTTATGAGTTAACACCTGAAGAGAAATAAATAATTATAACATTAACAACTACAACTTATATAAATTAAGAACTGGAAGGAATGAGTTTATTAATATTATATAAAAAATGTATATATATTAAAGCATAAAACAGATACAAAGCTGTGAATCTGGAAACGTGTTCACATATTTTCATTAAAATAGAAATTACACAATTTTTGTTTATCCTACCAGATACGAATATATTTGACTTCATTAGGAGCTAGAAAAATGTTAGAGAGCTAAAGAAAAAGAAGTCATAATGTTATGTAAATTTGAATTTGTTAGACGCAAAATAGAGCCACATACGAATACGAGTCACTACTTTATTCAAAGGACTAGTCAACCCATTAACGCAGCGACCAGAGGAAATTCGTGATGGAGTGCTTACACAATCTCTAATAGACCACATTTTCATTCGTACACAGAACAAGGATGTCTATTACCGTAATACACCATAAACTCTCAGACCATTATCATATGTGTATCCTTCGATATAAGTATAGCAAATCAGGTATATTGTACCAGAAAAGTGAGAAATTTTAATGAAACGAACTAAAAACAAATTAACAATAAAATTGGCAACTGAAATAGATAATGACGTAAATCAATTTTAAGAAATATTATAACTAGTATGCATGAAATTTATAATAAGTCGGTCGTAAAAAGGCAAATTAAAGATAGTAAACTAATAAGAAAAGATAATGAATGGATAACGTATGAGCTGTGTAAAAAACTGAAAGAAAGAGATAAACTATTTAAAAGATGGAAGTCGAATCCTAAGAATATTGAATATAGAGATATATATAAAAAATTTCGTAACCGAATAAATAATGAAATAAGAGACAAAAAAAGAACTTACTATAATAATAAATTTGAAAGTATTTCAAGAGATCCCCAGGCAATCTGGAAAGAAATAAACAACGTTCTATTTAGAACAAAAACAAAAAGTGTAGACGATAAAATCTTGAACAGCATGGGTAAACATAATGATGCATCTACCATAGTGAATCGATTCGCTGATCGTTTTTCAACGCAAATCATTGAGCTTAGACAGCAATGTAATCACAACGTCAGAGTAAGTCCAAAAGAAAATAAACTGAATTGCCGATTTTTATACCTTTCAATCAAAGCCAAATTGAAAGAATAATAATCAGCTTAAAATTAATAAATCTCCTGAATGACAATATAAGGCCTATTGAAATAAATTACAATCCAACGGTTTTGGACCAATAATATCAAAAGTGTTATATTTGTCTTTAAAAAGGAATTTTCCGGAAGAATTGAAGATTCTCGTGACAAGGCCAATACTTAAAAAGGTGATCCACTAAATATAAACAATTATAGACCGATATGCATCCTACCAGTTATTGAAAAGTTATCGAAACATACGTGGTTCGTCATTAAACAAATACTTGGAAGAGAATAAAATAATAAATTGCAACTAATATGGATTTCAGCGAGGAAATCTACGGACAATGCTCAGTAATTTTAATGACTACATAAATAATAATCTAGATAAAGGAAAATACACAATAGCATTATTTATTGATTTCACGAAGGCATTTGATACAATTGATCACAAAATATTAATAAGGGTCCTAGAGAAATGTGGTATTATTGAAGCAGCTACAATGGTTTAAGAGTTACCTAGAATAGATTTTCACAGTTAAAATTAATAATGAATATAGTGAACTAAAGCCATGTCCCTTTGTACCTCAAGGAAGTAAGCTGGGACCAGTACTTTTTCTAATTTATGTGAACGAATTATTTAGTGTCATTAAAAATAGTGTAGTATGTATATGTAATGATGATGCCGTACTTTTATACGGCCATAGTGATATACAAACGTGTGCAGAGGTAATACAGAGTGATGTGATTAACATGCTTAAATGGACACATGGTAAAAGCTTGTTTATAAATAATGCTAAGACTGTAACTATTACATTCAGAACTGCGCACATGACGATAGACAGGTCTACCAAAATTAAATTACATAGTTGTGATTGTTTATCTACTATCAACAACTGTAGTTGCGTAGTAGTTAACAAGTAAATGAAACGATGTATCTAGGACTAACAATTGATAATCGTCTTAAATATAATAAGCATATAGAATATATATTTTCAAAATTAAAAAGAATCATGGGTTGTTTTTATATGCTACATAGAACAGCCAACCATAACATAATGATTATAGTGTACAAAGCGTTATTCGAATCTATTCTAAGATATGTACAAAACTGGGGTTGTGTTGAAAATGTGTATATAGACAAAGTGAACAAATTGCAGAACAAAGTGTTAAAAATGATATATAAAAACTTGGATAAAATGAAATTTTACAAAAATCGACACATTAACTTTTAGGTTCCTATAAATTATATAATATCGTGAATCATTATGATAATGACGAATTTAAGATCATATCAGAACATAATTACGAAACAAGGCATATTAAATATACTGTACCAAAAGTTTAAATAAGCACGGTGATCGTACGCTCAAGTGTACGATACCAAAATTGTATAATCAAATAACATTTTATTTCAAACATTTAAACAAAACAGCATTCATCAATGAATTAAAAACTATGCTACGAAATGCTAACATTGTATAATATTACAGAATTAACTTAAAACACATCTGTATGTATTATTAGTTAAGTTAAGTATACTTAAATGAACTTAAGGACTGCACTATCACTCTCGAGCGTCATTACCTATGAAATAAAAAGAATGTAAATTAATTATGTATATATAGTTATATGTTCGGAACCTACTGAAAAGTCTGCGACTTAGTAGGACCGCAAAACTAATGTATGTATGAGAAACAAATAAATGAAAAAAATGAAATGAAAATTACTATTACTATTACTATTACTATTACTATTACTATTACTATTACTATTACTATTACTATTACTATTACTATTACTATTATTATTACTATTACTATTACTATTACTATTACTATTACTATTACTATTACTATTACTATTACTATTACTATTACTATTACTATTACTATTACTATTACTATTACTATTACTATTACTATTACTATTACTATTACTATTACTATTACTATTACTATTACTATTACTATTACTATTACTATTACTATTACTATTACTATTACTATTACTATTACTATTACTATTACTATTACTATTACTATTACTATTACTATTACTATTACCATACACAGGAGTGCCTTAAGGGTCAGTTTTAGGTCCCCTCCTATTTTTGTTATACATAAATGATTTACCTCAAGTAATTCAAATCTGTAAGGTGTTGATGTTTGCAGATGATATTCTATTAATAGCAGCACATAAAAATTCAAAACCGCAGAGAAATTTTACAATTTGATTTTGATAACTTAGCGAAGTGGTCCGATAATCAACTAATGATTAGTAGTGTAAAACAAAGTGTATGCTTATCACCACACCATATATGGAGAGGTGAGGTAAATTTAAAACTCCATACCTGCAAATGTTTTCAGTTGCAGAAGAAAAAAATTCATTCTTGCTTTTCGGACTGTAATGTTATTGCGACTTGTTCTTCGTTTAAATACTTGGGGGTAACAATCGATAATTTTTTTAGGTGGGACATTCACATATTCAATGTTTGTAAAATATTAAAACTACTTTTAGTAAAAATGTACTGTCAGAAATTTGCTACCTCAGAAAATTAAAAAAATTTTGTATTTAGCTCTGGGAGAATCTATTATAAGATATGGACTACCTGCATGGGGTTTTGCTGCAGATAATTACTTAAATCAAATTAACATGCTGCAAAGGAGAATTTTAAAGTTAGTCTGTGGTAATATAGGACAACATACTTCATTACAGGAATTACTTAAAAATTGTAGCTTGTTAAGTGTTAAAGGACTATTTTACTATACGATTATTTTAGAAAACTATTTTTCAGACAATTACTTGCAAAGAGTGGAAACTAGACATAATTTAAGATCAGAACTTTTCTTAATACCAATGGCACATAACAAATATGGCCAAAATCATTTGCAATACATTGTTCCAAAGTTGTTTAATGAATTACCCAAAGAGATTAAAAATTTTACTAGTATGAAAAAGCTCAAGTCAGATGTTTAAGAATTTTGAATTCACATATACATAAACACAATATTAAGAAAAAAAAAGAAGATAATGCTATTTTATTCAATTCTCAGACACTTTTACGTTCAATATTATTTCATTTAATAATTAATTAATACTGTAAAACCCTAATCCAATCTAATCTAATTTAATTTAATTTAACCTTATGTAGTTTAAAATAGATTTTAATATCGCAGAGAATATGAATAGGTTTTTATTAATTACGTCAGTACATACCAATTCTCTTTTTATTGTTTGTTATCATTAAATAGTTTTACGTCATTTCATGTTTTTCTTCTAAGGTATTTTTTTTCTTATTTTGAATTTTAATTAATTTTAAATAGATGGAATTTTATTACTAGTTTACTACCTGATTTAATTAATAAGATGATCATGCAATTGCTTTTATGTTTAGATTAATTTAAAGTAAACTTGGTTTGCTATCTTTAATTATTATTATATAGATTGTACTAATAAAAATTATCTATAGTATAAATAATGTGGATATATATGTATTAGTATTTAGAGGGTTGAGTTGTATGATATTTTTGAACATGATGTTAATTTAAAGAAAATAATTTGAATGTTTCCTTATTTTTGTAAAGTATGACTTTGAATTATGCATTGTACACTTTGTCAAGCAGCCTGTCAAAAGATTAGCTTAAAGTGGAATTTGTAATATTTCGTTAATAAAGATATATTGATTAATTGATTGATTGACTATTACTATTACTATTACTATTACTATTACTATTACTATTACTATTACTATTACTATTACTATTACTATTACTATTACTATTACTATTACTATTACTATTACTTTTACTTTTACTATTACTATTACTATTACTATTACTATTACTATTACTATTACTATTACTATTACTATTACTATTACTATTACTATTACTATTACTATTACTATTACTATTACTATTACTATTACTATTACTATTACTATTACTATTACTATTACTATTACTATTACTATTACTATTACTATTACATATTTGCTAAAGCGCCTGAAGTGAGCTGACGTGTGTAACTGCGCTCCGTATATTTAATAATTAATTGTTGAAATTACGTGTCAGTGCTTAAATAAATTAAGTTTATAATAAAATTCTAAAGATTTAATCAATAATGAAGTGTTATCAGTGCAAAAATGCTATCAACGAAGAGGAAATCAGGTGTTATGGTTGCGGTGAAGACTATCACTATAATTGTTCAATTTCCGAAACAACTTATCGGTCAAAGTCAAGGAAATCGAAATTAACATGGAGGTGCACACAATGTCGAGTTCAAAAGCAATCAGATATCGCGGAATCTATACAGGAGGAGAAAAAATTGGAGGAATCTGAAAACGAAGAACTTTCGCCTGTAGTAATGCAGTACTTAAATAAATTCATGGATGTTATGTCAAATAAATTCGACGAATTGAATAATAAAATCACACAAGTAATTGAAGAAAATAAATCTCTGAGAGATGAAATAAAACTGCTTAGATTGTCAGTAGACAATAAAGACAAAAAAATTGAAGAATTATCCGATAGGATAAACAGCTTAGAGCAGTACAACAAAAGAAATTTTGTAGAAATTCACGGAATTGATAATGACAATCAAGAAACTCCTGAAAACATATATAATACGATTTCACAAAAAATTGGGTGTTCTAGTATCTTCATAAAAACAGTAAAAAAAATTGCGTTAAAAAAAACAAATTTTCTACTGGTGCAACTAAAAGACGAACATGATAAACGCGAGGTAATTGATAAGGGTAAAGAATGGTGGCGGAAATTAACTACGGACAAGCGAAAAATACAAAAAAGTATTACTTTAACGAACATCCAGCTTTAAGACATTTATTAAGAGAAACAAAAAAAGGCGTTCTTGTGTAATTATAGATTTGTATGGGTGAAGAATGGAAGAGTTTTGGTAAGAAAATCCGAAGACGGTGCATTGATTAGAATTTCTACAGCCAGGGACATCGATAAGTGCATTAATTAGTTAAGTTAAATTAAAAAAAAAAAAAAAGAGAGAAACAAGCATTTCACTTTTCAAATATTTTGTAGCTATTGTTTAAAAAAAAAATATATATATATATATAAAATTTTAACCAACGTTTTCTGAAATATATTTGAAACATACTTTAATATCTGTGTTCAATTTGATAAACGATTATTTTGAATACACAAACAATCTGGCAAATGTTTAAATAAATGTATGCGTGATATAAAATAATCATGTAAAACACAAATGTAGGCCAACCAAAACATTTTATTTTTAATATTATATCAATAAAACAATAATTTGTTAACACCAGGTTAATTAAAACTGATATATAATTGTTTTGCAAATTTATCTTTATGTGAACGCAATAATTTTTGTTTTCCTATGTACTACATTATTAAGATAAAGGTTTGCAAATACAACCACCAAAGTTATAGGTGATAACTAAGTTTTTAGAAATTCACAATAATGACTCAAAGAATGATTTTAACAAGAAGAATGTTAAATCTTAAAATTGTTGGTCCTTCACCAACATTAAAGTTTTAATTTTTTCTCTGTCTTGAATGTACCTGTATTACACAAAAATCAATTTTTTCTGTATTAATGAGATATAATTTAAGTTTTTAAGCAAAACGATTTTTGTTTAGTATTAAGTTTTTGCCTAAATGTTCCTTAGTTATAAATTATTCCAATGCCTAGTGTGAAAAATTTTATATGTATTATTAAAAATTAATTTCTTTTTCTTTCACTAAAAGACACTTCATTTACAGAATAGATCAGAATAGTTTTTATTATTATATATACTAGAATTGAATATTATGTTACTTTCAAACTTGAAACCAGAACTATTTTTTTTTATAGATTAATTATTATTACATTAAGTTTGCTTACTTAAGGCGCTCAATTGTGTATGTTTAAAACTGTATATGAAATTTACTGTATTTGTTTAATTAAGGCACCGACAAATAAGTCTGTAGACTTCGTCGGACCTAGAAGGATGTAAATTTTTCGAAATAAATAATTTCAAATTTCAAAATTTCAAATTACTATTACTATTACTATTACTATTACTATTACTAGTACTATTACTATTACTATTACTATTACTATTACTATTACTATTACTATTACTATTACTATTACTATTACTATTACTATTACTATATCAACAAGAATTATAATGCACTCTTGCGAATGCCTGATTGAAACATCCAAATGTACATGCATACCGTTAAAACAAGTACACGAAACAAAGTATTTAGGATTAATCATCGACTCACAGCTAAAATATAGTAAACACATTGACTATCTATACACTAGAACCAAAAAAATTTCTGGTTGTTTCTATTTACTAAAAAGGTTTACAAATGCAAAAGCATTAATTATTGTATACAAAACATTAGTTGAATCCGTGATAAAGTACGCAATCCGAGTATGGGGCTGTGCCGACCTTATCCATGTCAATAAATTGGAGTCGTTGCAAATAAAATTACTACAGCTTATCCATGGAAACCAAAAGATACAAAAAAAAGATTTACTTAGAATTACAGACACTTACTATTTGGATTCTATAAGTACCACAACATACTTACCTACTACGGAGATTGTGAATATAAAGTGCCTTTAGCACATCATTATCAAACACGAAGAACATTGTATGCAATCCCAGGGTACTTCAACAAGTATGGAGAACGTTCACTGAAGTGCGATTAAATTATTTAATTCCATACCTAACAGCATAAGATACCCTAATAGATTAGGAATTTTTAAAAAAGAATTAAAAGCGTGGATACAAAATACACTTTAATTTACACGTATTAATTATACACTTTCTACTTAATGTTTTAGTGATTACAAAATTGTATAAAATTTATATCTTGTTTATCAGGAATGATCTTTATTTTAATGTATGATGTTCTTCGATTTATATAATTTATACTTTATTTACCTGGAAAGATTTTTATTTCTATTTTATAACTTGTTTAGCAGGAATGATATTTATTTTATGTATGATGTACTTTGATTTATATAATTCATACTTTATTTACCCGGAATGATTTTTTTTTCTATTTTATTTATTTATGAATGATTAATTCAAGTAAAACTTAAACCTCATTATTCGTTTTTTTTAAACTGTTTAAAACACGAACAAAGTTGTAAACTCATTTATAATTTATTATTGTCTATTACACCATCATGTTATTATTTTTTTTCTTCTTTCTTCATTTATTTATATTTTAACTATTTTACCAATAAGCGCGATATCGAATGTTTAATAAAAAATTTTTGCACAGTGTCAGATAGAGTATACTGTATTACATATGTACCTAACATGTTAAAATAACAATTTAATTGTAAATGATCGTAATGAAAACACAGGAACCAACCCATAAGTCTTGCAGACTTGGTTGGACCTCTCACTGTATATTTATTATTCGAAATAAACAATTCAATTCAATTCAATTCAATTCAATTCAATTACTATTACTATTACTTTTACTATTACTATTACTATTACTATTACTATTACTATTACTATTACTATTACTATTACTATTACTATTACTATTACTATTACTATTACTATTACTATTACTATTACTATTACTATTACTATTACTATTACTATTACTATTACTATTACTATTACTATTACTATTACTATTACTATTACTATTACTATTACTATTACTATTACTATTACTATTACTATTACTATTACTATTACTATTACTATTACTATTTTTTTTTTTGTTGGGAGCGTCGACTTCTGAGGTCATTAGCTCGCATTTCAGTTTATAATTGAGCATACATTATTATACCACAGGTGAAATGATACAATTACTGAGATAGGAGTAAACGTGTGAGGACTATATTGTGGTTATTATATCTTAGTGTACATATCAATATGTTTTAGATACTGAAAGGTGGTGAGTATATCATTCCTTTCACTTAGGTTACCTGTAATGTTTTGTTTTATATTATGTTTTCTTCTCATCGCTGCATACTTTGGACACTCGCACATAATATGCCGTACTGACAAAGAAATGTGGCATTCGTCACACTGAGTAAGCTCTAACAGTAGGTGCTGGTGCGTGATAGCAGTATGCCCAATGCGTAGGCGGTGCAACTTACCATCTGTTGCCTGCTAAGTTTAGTTTGTGTGTAGGGCGCCATTACAGAGCTTTATTTTCTAAGTGAACTGTTTGTTTCATTCCATTGTTTTTGCCATTCAACTATCATTGCGTTTGACAGTACTAATAAAGTCAGTTTTTTGTTGTAGTACATCCTGCTGTTCACAGTTTGCAGCTGTCCGTGCAGCTACTATTACTATTACTATTACTATTACTATTACTATTACTATTACTATTACTATTACTATTACTATTACTATTACTATTACTATTACTATTACTATTACTATTACTATTACTATTACTATTACTATGACTATTACTATTACTATTACTATTACTATTACTATTACTATTACTATTACTATTACTATTACTATTACTATTACTATTACTATTACTATTACTATTACTATTACTATTACTATTACTATTACTATTACTATTACTATTACTATTACTATTACTATTACTATTACTATTACTATTCTATTTCTGGAAGTGGCAGATACCCTTGCACCGAATGGCTACTATAAATATTTAAATATAATTGAACACATTGGAGACAGTTCTTATAAAGTACCTCTATCCCATAATTATCTAACTAGAATGACGTATTATGCCGCACCCCAATGTTATAATAGATACGGTGAACGTACTTTAAAATGTGCAGTGCCAAAACTTTATAACTTAATACCTAAGGAAATTCAGTATCCAAGCAAAATTAAAACTTTTAAAACACAAATTAAATCATGGATCAGGGAATTACAATAATGATGTTAAAGATGTGAAAACTTTATTATAATAACGCTTGATTTTCTCAAGATGTATTCAAATATTGTTCTTATTTTATTTTTTTTTTATTGTTTTATTTTTTTTTTCTTTCAGTTTTATTACTTTTCTGTTAGTAATCAGTAGCGTAACAGTTGTTGTGTAACGCCAGAATAACAAACTTTATTTTTCATTATCTTTAGCAGATTAAACAATTTTCTGTGTAAAATCTTATGTTAATTGTGGTACCAATCGGTAAGTCTTGTAGACTTGATAGGACCTCAAAATGTAATTATTATTACCTTAATAAAGGTTATCCAATTACTATTACTATTACTATTACTATTACTATTACTATTACTATTACTATTGCACATCACCCCACAGCGCCTTTTAAAATTACATTTGATGCTTTGTAATTGATTAATGTATTACTTGTCAGCTATACACGGAACCTACAGAGAAGTCTTGTGACTTAGTAGGACCGTAAAACTGTATGATATTTGGATAAATAAATAAATGAAATGAAAATGAAATGAAATTACTATTACTATTACTATTACTATTACTATTACTATTACTATTACTATGCATATGCATCAGTAAGTTGCAACTGTAAAATTATTCATAATGTCACAAACGCTATGTATCTAGGAATTAATATAGATAACCAATTAAAGTACAATAAACATATAGAATACATATACTCTAAAATTAAAAAATGGTAGTGTTTTACATATTATACAGGATGATAGACGCCAAAACAATGATCATAGTTTACAAAGCAATGGTAGAATCCATCATACGGTACAGTCAGGTATGGGATGTGCTGATTACGTTCACATGAGGAAGCTAGAATCATTGCAATATAAAATTATAAAATTATTACACAACAAAAGTACCTTAAATATACAACAGTTAATGGAAAAAGTAACACGTTAACTGGAAATGGCTACTACAGATATTATCACTTAATTCAGCATTACAATGATGAGGAATACAAATATAGGATACACACAACTACTCCACAAGAAGACAAAATTTATTGTACCAACATATTATAACAAATATGGAAAAAGGACCATTAAATGTCTAATACCATCTCTTTATAACGCAATACCGAATATACAAACACTAATAAGATAAGCGACTTCAAAAGACATTAAAAATGGCTTCAAATAGATTGTAATTAATTATCGTTATCAAATATACATCACTACAATTAAAGCAATTATAAAATATCAGTTGAACAATGATTGTACGCACTGTTCTTGCGTTGATAAACTTGTATAATATATTATAGAAGCTATGTAATTATTTTATTTGTTGTAAAATAGTAAAACTGGCACCAACATACAAGTCTTATGACTTTGTTGGACCAAAAATATGTATATATTCCTGAAATAAACAATTCAATTCAATTCAATTCAATTACTATTACTATTACTATTACTATTACTATTACTATTACTATTATTACTATTACTATTACTATTACTATTACTATTACTATTACTATTACTATTACTATTACTATTACTATTACTATTACTATTACTATTATATACTATTATTCTATTACTATTACTATTACTATTACTATTACTATTACTATTACTATTACTATTACTATTACTATTACTATTACTATTACTATTACTATTACTATTACTATTACTATTATATTACTATTACTATTACTATTACTATTACTATTACTATTACTATTACTATTACTATTACTATTACTATTACTATTACTATTACTATTACTATTACTATTACTATTACTATTACTATTACTATTACTATTACTATTACTATTACTATTACTATTACTATTACTATTACTATTACTATTACTATTACTATTACTATTACTATTACTATTACTATTACTATTACTATTACTATTACTATTACTATTACTATTACTATTACTATTACTTTACTATTACTATTACTATTACTATTACTATTACTATTACTATTACTATTACTATTCAAAACGATTCAAAACTCACATATAGTAAACATATCGATTACATACACAAATTAAAGAAAATAACAGAATTTTTTATTTGTTAGCACTTGTACAAATAAAAGACACTTGAAGTGATATACAAAGCACTTATAGAATCAGTAATTCGTTATGCAGTAACAGTGTGGATGTCGGACTTTACGCATTTGAGAAAGCTGGACTCGTTACAATTAAAAATACTGAAGATAGTTAACAACAAGAAACAAGAAAAGAAAAAGTTATTAGAAAATATGAATTCACTTACACCAAAAAACTATTACAAATACCAAAATCTAGTTACTTATTTTGGAGATAATGAATACAAAATACAAATGGAACACCAATACAACACAAGACAAGTTATCTACACAGTGCCTTATTACTTTAATAAATATGGTGAAAGGTCTCTAAAATGTGCAGTTCCAAAATTATATAATTCGTTACCTTCAGTTAGGTCATCAAAAAAATAAGTGAGTTTAAACGACGAGTGAAACAGTGGCTAATTAATTTAGAATAACACATTATATTTTTGTACACGATGCTTTTTAATTTTTCTTAATTTTTGTATTTTTTTTTCTCTTATTTGGTTCGTAGGACCAAAATAGAAAAAAAAAATTTATATGGATGTAACAATCATTTCTCAAAATTGTGTCATTGCTAAATATTTAATGATTACTAATCTAAGATTATTTATCTGATTTAGTACGTAATTATTTAAATCAACTTTTTATAAATTATTATTCTTTTTTTTTGCGACTATACTTATAAAGATTAATAGTTTAAGAACACCTTTTTAGATTTTTTCAACAATTTTTTACTTTTTTACGAGCTGTAATTTTTGTTTAAATTAAAAAAAAAAACCTACTAGTGCTTCTTTCCTTTTTGACTTTTAAGAATGTTTTTTTTTTCTTCTTATCATTCTTAGAATTACATTGCATGCGCTAGAAAAATATTTTATTTGTTTTATTTTATTTCATGTTGGAAATTTCATAAAATAATGTATAAAAATAGTTTTAATTATAATTATTGTATTACACAAGGAGCCCCCCGATAAGTAGTTTCTACTTGGTGGGACCGATTAATGTATATATTTTTGAAATAAACCATTCAACCATTACTATTACTATTAAACATGTCAAACATTGGTTACAAATTTCTGATTAAAATTGTCTTCTTTTTTAAAATTTATGTTATGATCATTTATAGCTTGAATGACTGGGCAACTGTAATGAACGTCAAATCAAATATATTATTTCTGTTATAATAATTCATTAGAAGTATTGTAATTTATTTAAGTATGGCACCAACTGCCAAGTCACTATGACTTAGTTGGACCTGTAACTTTCTGTATCTATAGACAAAATAAATTCAAATTCAATTACTATTACTATTACTATTACTATTACTATTACTATTACTATTTCTATTACTATTACTATTACTATTACTATTACTATTACTATTACTATTACTATTGCTATTACTATTACTTTTTTTTTTTTTTTAATGCTATTTGGGCTTCAGCTTCATAGGCTATTAGCCCTTATTTTCATTTTAGCTATTTAAATTTTACTATATAGGTCGATAGATTTTAAATATTTTATGACTATCCATATTCTCATATTTTAGGCATTGCTCTAGCGTTTGTGGTAATAGTTGACGTTCAATACATATTTATGACATTCCATAAGAATATGTTTTACAGTTATCACCTGTTGACATCTCTCGCATAAAGTGGGTCTTCGGCCTGTTAACATATATGAAGACGTTAGTTTGTATGACCTATTCGTATCCTGCAGAAGACTACTTCTTCTTCTATTCTTGTGTCGCACGTACTTTGTTTTTTAACAAAATTTGGGTCATCTCCATAATCATTCGTTGTTTATGATTTGCTAACCACATTTTAGTAATTAACTGTTTATGGATACGGTTTGCTTTTAACTGCAATGCCACTTCGTCAGTTCTTCTGCTGTTGGCCATGGATTTAGCTGACTCATCGGCTAGTTCATTTTCCTAATCCCTACGTGACTAGGTATCCATGTAACTACAATTTGTTTATTTGTGTCTAAAATATTATGCAACAGGGATTGTATTTCTTGTACCAGACCATTTTGTTAAAACCATCTTTTATAGAGTGAATGGCACTTAGAGAGTCTGTACAAATTATAAAATGATCAGCTTCAGCACAACTAAGTATGTGCAGGATTGCGTGTTTAATCCTATTAGTTCTGTATATACGCTTGTGTTCGTATGTAAAGATACCATGGTTTATATCTTTACAGATAAAACAACTGATTCTGGCGTTTTTGATCCGTCAGTGGATAAATATGTAGTCTTTGTATTTTCTTTTAATTCAGTGTAAAGTTTTAAAAACACGTTACAGACATCATTTTGGCAAACTGGCTTAATTCAATGCAATTGTGGTTTTAAAATCTGCCAGACTGGTATTTCATACAGCATCTCCTAGTAATTTTGATTTCCGAGTTGATATCTATCTTTGATTTTTGTCACCCTAAAAGCTAATGTGCATGTAATGGTTGGTCTTTCTAAATATTGTTTCAGTTGTTAACAAAAACCTTGTAAGATTTCTGGGTTTACACCATATTGTAGTATTTTAGGTTAATATTTCATATCGGTATGATAATGGCATGAAAAACTTTCTCGATATACCGCTACTCTTCGGTTGTTCTATATGCTCCTAGCGCCTTCTTTAGAATGTTGTAATGTATTAACTCAGAGGAGCTAGCCAAGATTTTCTGCAGATAAATTGATGCCCATAGTCGATTTTAGCTAGAGCTGTGTTAAATTTGGAAAGTATTACTGTTACTTCAATTTATATTAGCTAAACAAGTTATGAGGTTTAAATATGTTTTACATCGATTTGTTAATTCACGGATGTGGTCTTTCCAGTGAAGCTTTTGGTCAAAAATACACCTAAATACCTTGTTACTTTTGGTAATCTGTCATTTAGTAATAACAGCTCATTGTGTCTTGACCTTAACCGACAAAAATGAGTGTATACTGTTTTTTAGAGAAATTGAAAACCTATACTTCTGCAGTTTCAAAAGTTTATTTATGGAATCTTGTAGACATTTATTTATGTTGTCCATGTAATATGAGGACTTAAATATGCATAAATCGTCTACATACATTGTTTTTCTACTGAATTAACCGCTATCAAAAGTTTGTTTACACACAATAAATAAGGTAACGCTCAGAGTAGAACCCTGAGGGATGCCATTTTCAGTGTTCAGTATTTGAGTATATATCTCCTAGTCACTTTAATATGTCTATTTAATAGAAAGCTTTGAATAAAGTTTGCCATTTTTAACATCGTGCAAAGTTTTTAAAATGTTATGCTGCCATGTCATGTCAAATGCTTTTTAAATCAAAAAATACAGCAAGTATGCTGTCGATGGCAAAACGTTTGTATGGCATTTTTCAGTACTAAACAATCTAGCGCAGAATAGTTTTTTCTGAACCCAAATTGGTAGAGATAGTAATTTATGCTTTTAGAAACCATACCAACCTGTTGTTAACCATCTTTTAATAGCTTTATACAACATGTTAAGGAGATTGGTCTGTAGCTAAGTTAGAAGCTTTTTTAATATAATTACTGTTGCAGTTTTCCAGTTATCAGGATAAGATAGTGACATTTCATTTAAATTTTAACAATGTATCTTTTTACGTACTAAAATGTAATCATCTCGTATGATATGGTATCTGGACCTGTAGGTGTTTCTACACTTTGATAGTGCATGATCCATTCTTCCATGGTGAAAGTGACATTATATGGACAAATCTCTGTTTCAAAATTTACGGCACTTCAAGAGTTGATTTAATTGCTTTAAAATCTACATCATAATTAGACGAACTGCTAACTTTTGTAAAATGTCATCATACACTCGCCATTTCCTGTATATTTGTTACATGTTAGCTGAGAACTGCATATTAATGCGAAAGCGTCCAGTAATTTTCTTGATACCGTTCCATAGCTCTCTAGAAGTAGTATTTTACTATGAGGAGACTATTCTCCAACTATTTTGTTTCTATATGACTTCTTGCAATGGCTCAACGTTTAAATTTTATACAATTTTCCATTGTACTATCCTGAATTTATTTAGAGCTTTCTTCTTTGTTCAACTTTGATATTCTATTACCACGGAAGATCGAATATTATCTTTTGCTATTTGAATTACTTTCTGCTGATTTATTACATCTCTTTAATTCTACTTTCTTATTACTATTACTATTACTATTACTATTACTATTACTATTACTATTACTATTATTCCGTTGACTTTCAAAGAGAAAGGACTGTACAGTGCATTCTTAAAATCTATGTGCTAAATCAGTAAATTAGTGACCAGTTATAAATTATAATCATATTAAAATTGTTATAGAATAGTGATAAAAGTTTCTGCAAGTTGTTTTAAATTTAAAATGAAATGTAATCAGTGTGATGAACTTTTAACATCAACGGAAATAACTTGTCAAGGTTGTAATAGCGATTATCACTTCCAATGTTCCAGTTCGGAAGTTACGTATAGATCTAAATCGAAAACTTCTAAACAAAAGTGGCGGTGCATAAACTGTCGAGATAAGCAATCTACACAATTACGAGAGAGTAGCTCTGAACCTGATTCGGACTTTAAACGGGAGCTAGATGTTTTTGAAGAAGAAATTAGCCCTTTGATAAAAAATTTTCTAAATAAACTAAATGAATCCCTAAAGTTAATGACTACTAAGTTTGATGCTCTTAATACATCAATAAAAGAGCTTACCGAAGATAATAGATTGTTACGAAGTACTATTGAAGGCAAGGATAAGCAAATTGAGGCGCTAACTAGTAGAATTAATAACTTAGAACAATATAAGCGCAGAAAATACGTTGAGATACATGGAATCCAAAAGGATGATCAAGGCAGTCCACAAGAAAAATTTAAAGAAATAGTGGAGAAAATTGGATGTAACGGGATTGAATTTAAGAAAGCGAGTCAAATCTCATTGCCCCGGACCGAATTTCTTTTGGTTAAACTTAAAAATGAAGAGGATAAATCTACTTTTCTGAAAAAGGGTCGAGATTGGTGGCGACAACTATCAGATAACGCGAAAAGATCAACCAAAAAAATTTACTTTAATGAAAGTCTTGTAAATGAGCTAAGGATTATTCATAGACAAACCAGAAAAAAAGCATTAATTTTGAAGTATAAATTTGTATGGATTAAAAATGGCAGAATTCTAATTAAGAAAGATGAAAATTCAAAAGCAATGGTGATTAGCAATTTGAACGATATAGGTAAATATTTGGTATAAGGTTAAAAGTGCTTGAGTGTTAGATTATTGATAAACTGTTTTTGGAAATTGACGTTTAATAAATAGAATATAAATCTAATTTTCACATTAAAACTTATCGAAGTTTATTCAGAATTATAAACATATACAAAAATAATTTTCTTTAGTGAAAAATAGACTTTAATTAGAATTAAATTTTTTTGTTTTCTACATTTTTAAGAGTTAGTTTTTTCTGGGTTAATATAGGTATAGGAACGCGTTAATTAACACTTAAATATACATACATTTCGTATTATTTTATTTAAAATATGGATAAAATTAAAATAGTATAAGAATATGCAGAAAACACAATTATTATCTTAAAATTATTTTGTTTCATATTGTATGATTTAGAGAATTTATAATAATTATTGATTTATATTAGGCTAAAAGTACTACGTTAATTGTAAATAATTAAAATGCACAGTGGAGAAATTGAAACTCATAACTTCATAAAATTCAAAATTGTGAAAACATAATCGAATGGAATTTATTTACTAAAACACTAATAGCTATAAAGAACTCTTTAAAATCTTTCTTGAATATTAGATCTATAAAAAACATTTTGACGAACTAATGTTACTATTGAAAGATAGTGAATTTGAAATTATACTACTATCAAAGTAAATTTAACAAGCAGGATATGAATTCGTTTAACATTGAAGGATACCAATGTATTATGAAATTGCGGAAAAAATTAGGCGGGTCTGGTATTCATAAAAACAATATTTCTCATCAACTAATCGCAAGTAATACTATAAATTTTGAAAGCATTAACATGCTAGTATGTTATCCTAAACATGATGATCAGTTTCAAATATTTTTTATATACAAACCGCCGGATAAAAATGTAAAGAGTTTTATCACTGAATTAGAAAACTTTTTGTCAACCAACAGCTATCGAAACATAATAATAATAGGAGATACAAATATTAACACACAGGACAGCGAAAATCCAAATGTATACGATTACGAAACTCTTCTTCACGGAAGTGGGTTATCTGCCGCTATTCAAAGCACTACACGTGAAGAAATTAAAGAGGGAAGTTTAAAAAAATCTCTAATTGATCATATTTACATACGCTGGAATCTTAGAGATGTAAAATCAGCCGTAATAAAACATAAAATGTCAGATCACCATCCAATTTGCATAAGACTAGAATCTGATTCGTTTAACAAATCTACATTTACACTACACGATGTCAATAAAAAATATAACGAAGCAACCTTGTCCCTGGAAATACAGAAGATAAACTGGAGGTCCCTAGAAGAAAACAATATAAATAAATTTACAAAAAATGTGATTCAAAAGTTTAATATCTTGTATAACGAAAATAAGATATCAGCAGCAACAAATGCAAAAAAAACTAGAACAACTTGTAAACCATGGATGAATGACGTACTGTATATAAAAATAATACAAAGAGATAAGTTATACAAAAAGTGGAAAAGCTGCCCGAACAACGTAGCCTACAGGGATATCTACAAGAGATATAGAAACTATCTTAACAATGAAATAAGGAATGTCAAAGATAATTACATCCGACACAGATTCATTAAATGCGGCACCAATGCAAAGAAGATGTGGGAAGAATAAATTTCAAATTGCGAATAAGAAAACTAAAAACGTTGACGTCAAGATAATGAATACACTTGGACAAAAGTATAGCAGAAAAGACTTAGTTGCTGAATTTTCAAGAACGTTTAAAACAGAAATCAACAAATTGATGGCAAACTGTAATAAAATAATACATCAAGAGACAAAAATAAAACAAGAACCTATTTACAATCTTTTCATACCGGCATCAAAGGAAATAAACATCGAAAAAATTATAAACAATTTAGACGTTAAGAAATCACCTGGGATTGACAATATCAGAGCTGTGGACATAAAAATAACGTCACAGAATTTAAAGGCGTTATCTTTAATTTAATAAATACTTCCTTAAAGAAAGGAGAATTCCTAAGGACTTAAAAACCTCAATAATTCGGACCTATTTATAAAAAGGTAGCGCCATGGATTTCAACAATTACAGACCGGTTAGCTTATTATCGGTAATAGAAAAGTTTTGAAGTGTATTCGTAAACCATTTAAACAAATACTTAATGGAAAATAACATTTTACATCAAAATCAATTCGCGTTCCAAAAGGAAAAGTGCTGAACAGTTGTTATTACAGGTGACTGACCAAATTAATAATCAACTGGACAAAAATAATTATTCTACAGCAATATTTATAGACATCTAAAAGCATTTGACACGGTCAATCATAAACTACTTGTAGAGTGTCTAGAAGACGTAGGAATTAGAAATAATTACCTGCGGTGGTTCGAAAGCTACCTCCAAAACAGAGAATTTGTTGTGAAAATTGAAAACGAATTAAGCGCAAAAGAATTCATTAATTATGGAGTCCCACAGAAGTAACTTGGGCCCGGTGTTATTCCTGATTTACATAAATAAGATATTCAGCAGTTAAAAAGCAGAATTGTTCATGTACGCGGATGACGCTATGTTAATGTATTCTCATCCAGATATCAGAGTATGTTCAGATATTTTACAAGAAGAACTTAATAGCATATGCCTATGGATGAATAGCAAGAGTCTTTTCATTAATGCAGAAAAAACCGTTTCTGTGGTGTTCAGTACTCCTCACATGAATAAAACCAATCCAATAAAAATAATTTTACATGGAAGAGAGTGCTTAGAAAATAAAAGTAGTTGTGCATGTGCAGAGCTGAAAAATAAAACGGAAACAAGTTACTTGGGTCTAATTATTGACAATAGGTTAAACTACAGCAAACATATTAACAAGATATATACCAAAATAAAAAATATTACGGGATGTCTATACGTACTGAAAAGATACACGGATAGAAAAACAATGATCACTGTATACAAGGCAATGATCGAGTCTATTCTACGGTACGCAGTAAGAGTATGGGGATGCACTGACCAAACTCACATAAATAAATTAGAGTCACTCCAGATAAAATTAATAAAAATGGTATTTGGAAATCAGGGTCTGCAAAAACAAGAGTTATTACAGACGGTAGATAGCTTAACTCCAAAAGGATACTATAAATATCTTCACATACTAAATAATTATGAAGACAATGAATATAAAACACCCTTACTGCACAACTACCAAACTAGGAGAATCTACTACATATACCACACTATTTCAATAAACATGGCCAACGCTCCTGAAATGTGCAATTCCAAAATATTTAATTCAATACCGGCTAACATTATATATCCAAACAGAATAAGCATCTTCAAAAAAGACATAAAACAGTGGCTGCAAAATCAAATATAAACCAAAACTATAACTACATACCTGTTCTTAATTCGAGATTATTATTCTTGTTGAAAAGAACTCTTGATATTGTAGTAAGAAAAGCAAACAATGAAAGCATTTCACATTTTTCTAATGGTTTTTACGATACATTTCATTTGCTGTAGGTTAGACTATGTTTTTTTTTCTTATCTTTTTTGCATTATAACTGAATTATATTTTTAGGTTTAAAAGCATTTATAATAGTTGTATTGTCAATGGAATATTTAAGTTAATACAATGTGAATAAATAAACAGTAGAATACAAATATTAGGTAATAATTAGGATATCGACCGACAAGCCTTTTGACTTGGTTGAACCATAAATGTATGCATTTATTGAAAATAAACTCATTCAATTCAATTCAATTACTATTACTATTACTATTACTATTACTATTACTATTACTATTACTATTACTATTACTATTACTATTACTATTACTATTACTATTACTATTACTATTACTATTACTATTACTATTACTATTACTATTACTATTACTATTACTATTACTATTACTATTACTATTACTATTAAATATGAACACTTTAACACCTAGGGGATATTATACCTACTTAAACATACTTGCACATTTCAACGATAGTAGTTACAAAATTCCAATTGACCATAATTATTTAACTAGAAGAACCAATTATGCTGTACCATTTTACTTTAATAAATACGGCAAAAGGACATTAGAGTGCTCAATTCCTAAATTTTATAATTCTTTACCATCCGAGATAGTGAATATAACTTATTACAAAACATTCAAATTAGAGCTATATAAGTGGACTACAAATTCAAGCTAATAAAATATGTATGTAAAATTGTGATAAAAACAATCTACGGAAATAGTTGCAGTTCGTTGTATTGTTTAAATGTTAGACAAATATACAATACTTGTATTTTGTTAGATCAATAACTATGTATTGTAAATTACTTAATATTACTTAAGGTACCAACCGATAAGTTCTATTGCAATTTTGAAATTACTTATATATTACTATAAGGTACTTCAACCGATTAAGTTACTATTGCAACTATGTTATACCACTAACATTATATTACTATCTAACTATAATACTATTTCAATACTATTACTATTACTATATACTATTACTATTACTATTACTATTACTATTACTATTACTATTACTATTACTATTACTATTACTATTACTATTACTATTACTATTACTATTACTATTACTATTACTATTACTATTATATCTATTACTATTACTATTACTATTACTATTACTATTACTATTACTATTACTATTACTATTACTATTACTATTACTATTACTATTACTATTACTATTACTATTACTATTACTATTACTATTACTATTACTATTACTATTACTATTACTATTACTATTACTATTACTATTACTATTACTATTACCGTAACCTGGAAACGTGCAAAAATGTTATACAAGAAGAAATAAACGCAGTAGTAAATTGGACTCATCAAATGAAATTTAGTGTAAACACAGACAAAACAGTGTTAATTACCTTCAAGACACCTCACATGGAAAAACATCGTCCAATTGACATCAAAATTCATAATTGCAACTGCTTACCAAACACACAAAATTGTAAATGCGCAATCATAAAAATGTAGATAATACAATGTACTTAGGTGTAAATTTAGACCAAAATTTGAAGTATGACAGGCATATTAATATATATATGACAAAATTAAGAAAACGATTGGAAGTATAGATATACTAAGCAATATTATAGATAGTAAAGCAGCAATAATAGTCTACAAGGCACTAATAGAATCAATTATTAGATATGGGGTTAAGGTGTGGGGTTGCGCTGAACAGACACATATACAAAAATTGAAAAACTTACAACATAAAATATTAAAATTGCTTAGTAAAAATAAAAGACTCACAAAACAAGAACTGCTAGAAAAATTCGAAACATTAACACCAACCGGATTTTACAAATCCTTAATATTAATACAACACTTCGACAACAGTCCTTACAAAAATGTTATTGACCACAACTATAATACACGTAGAACATGTTTTCTGGTACCTCACCATTTCAACAACTATGGTAAAAGAACACTAAAATGTGCAGTACCTTATTTATACAATAATATACCTGATAGTGTGGATACACGCAACCTAAAAACATTCAAAAAAGATGTTAAAACTTGGTTACAACAAGTTCTTTAATAAACACTGTATATTTTCATAATTATCTATGTACCTCATTATTTTATCTTTTTTATCTTTTTTTATTAAAATATATGTTAATTACAATGACTGTGATAAACTCTAGAGCGTTAGAAACTAATTAAAGACCATGCTATGTAAAACAATTAATATTGTAATAATAGGAACCAACTGTGAAGTCTTTAGACTTAGTTGGACCTGATACCGTACATATTATGAAATAAAGAAAATTCAAATTCAAATTCAAATTACTGTTACTGTTACTGTTACTGTTACTGTTACTGTTACTGTTACTGTTACTATTACTATTACTATTACTTATTACTATTGTTATTAATATTGCTATTACTACTATTATTACCATTATTAATACTATTAATTAATACTATTATATCTTCTTCTCTGTTTATTTCTCTATCGTAAACGATTTACCACACGTATAACCACTTGGAGCGTTGCACGTTTAAACAAACGTTTAGTTACCTAGGTTAAAATTGATTATACAACATGTATCATTAGTTATGTTAAATTCCCATTTTGTATGTATGTGATGGGTGTTAATATTTATTTATATTGAAAAAGTTATTATTTATTTACTTATTATTATTATTTACTTATTTATTATTCTTTTTTGTTTGTTTGCAACAACTGAACTCTTTTTAATTAATGTTACTGTTTATGCTAAATCTTAGGCATTGTATTCCTTTTACTTATTTAATTAATTTTCTTAATTCTTTATCTTTAGCGATGTACTACATTATTTTTTGATAGGAAAACTTATTATTTTCTTTTTTCTTTCTTTAAAAAAACTTCCTTTGCAACAATTGAGCTCACCTCTAGCGTAAGCAAAACTTTTTTTTTTCTGTTGCCAATTTACAAATAAGGTTAGTTTATATAATATTATTTTAGGCACCAACAGATAAGACTTTTGACTTTGCTGGACCATTTAATGTATGAGTATTTTTGAAATAAACAAATTATCAAATTATTATTACTATTATTACTGTTATTATTATTATTTTTTTTTTTAGTCCTGACGGCGTCGACTGCTAGGGTCATTGGCCGTTTCTCGCGTATTCACTTAATCTATCGCAACGACACATGTGTAGTCTTACATTGAAATTCATAAGAAACCTATTTTAAGTTCTGTCATATTGGGATGTTGCTTTTAGAAATTGTAGTATTGGTTGTATATAGGTATGGCTCGTTAGATTGTCTTTCATGTTATCAGCAAGGTTGTATAATGTTCTTATGTCCTTGCTCCTTTTACAGTGTATTAATATATAGGATACCGTTATTATTTCATTGCATTCTACACAACGTGGTGGTCTCTCGCCTGTAAGTATATGAGCATGTGTTATAGAGGTATGTCCGATTCTTAGTCGATGTAATTTAGTAACATCTAATCTTTTCAATGTAGGAGGAATTCTCCATGGGTATACATTTGTCTTTATGGCGCTCAGGTGGTTCCGGGTATTCATCCATTCAATTTCCCATTGTTTAGATATCATGGCTAGCAAGTAGCGTTTTAAGTCTGTATGTTCGACCTTTGTTACGTCTACATTTGGTGATTTCGCCGCTTGTCGTGCAGATTTGTCTGCTAATTCATTTCCCCTGATTCCTATATGACTCGGAGCCCACATGAATTCTATTGTCTTTCCTTGTCCAATTATGTTCTGTAACAGCACAAGGCATCCTTGAATAACTGTATTATCCGTAAACTGGTTAGTCAAGGTGTGTAAAAGGCATTGTGAGTCACTTACTACTAGAAATCTCTGATTCTCTTGAGATAAATCATAATAGAGCAGTGCTTGCCATAATGAGTACGCTTCTGCTAAAAAACTGGAGTTGATTCTTGATAGAGTCCACGGATATGCTTTATCGTTTACGACAAAGGCACTACCACTTCCAGTTTCTGTTTTGGATCCGTCGGTGAAAATGATGGTATAATTTGAAAACTGTGCAGCTATTTCATAGAAGTGAGCGCGATACCGTTCAGGAGACGCATCCCCTTTCCGAAGTTTTTCCAATTCTCCGACGTGTCTAACTTGGGGGAGAGTCCAAGGTGTATTTTCTACAAATCCTTTTTCATATGTTTCTGGGAAATCAAAATTCAGTTCTTTAAGTAACTCCCATCCTCGAATTCCGGCGGGTCTGGTTCTTGTTGGATGGTCTTCATATCTGTGGTTATTATCAAATAACACTTTAAAGTTCCTATGACTCGGTTGGGTTCGGATGTTGCATATGTAGGATATAAGTTGTTTTTTTCTCCGTATATTCAAAGGTGGAATTCCTGTTTCGCTACATAGACTTGAGGAGGGACTTGTTTGAAAAGCTCCAATAGCGTACCTTAAACTACTATGATGGATTGGGTCTAATAATTTTAACCAGGATTTGCGGGCGGAGGAGTAAACAATGCTTCCATAATCTATCCTGGAGAGAATCAAAGACCGGTACACGCGTAATAGTACCTCCGGGTCTGCACCCCATCTCGTACCAGCCAAGGACTGTAAGATGTTGAGCAGTCCTTTACACTGTCTTGCTAGTTTTTCTATATGACCACGCCAAGATAGATTTGCCTCCAATGTCATTCCCAAGAATTGAATGGTGTTGCGGCATTGGATAGGAACGTCTTTTATAAATAGCACAGGATCGTAATGAGGCTTTCGTAGTCTACAAAAATGAACGCAATTGGTTTTAGACTGAGAGAATTTAAATCCCACGCTATCTGCGTTAGCAATAATTGTATTAATAGCTTGTTGTCGTTTAGTGCTGGCTTCTCCAACAGTGGGGGCGGAATTAAATACACACTTTTTCGATACCTGTGTCACATCCCCTTGCAATGTTGTTAACTGCAATAGCAAACAGTGTGACGCTTAATGTTGACCCCTGTGGAACCCCATTTTCTAATTCTTTTGTTGTTGATGTTCCATTTCCCACTCTTACTCTAAACCTCCGTTCATTCAAGAAAGACGAGATGAACCTGGCTAGGTTCCCTCTTATGCCCAAATTATATAGTTGCTTCACTATTCCGAATCGCCATGTTATGTCATATGCCTTTTCTAGGTCGAAAAAGACAACGACCAGGTGGTGTCTTGTATGGCGCTTTCGAGGAATACTAGTTGGTCGATTGTTGATCGGTATTTTCGAAACCCTGCTTGATGGTCTACTAACCAATTGTTTTTTTCTATAAGCCAATTTAATCGCTTGTTTACCATTCGTTCCATAACCTTTACCATGCAGCTTGTGAGACTTATAGGTCTGTAACTTGAAGCAAGCAAAGGATCTTTTCCTTGTTTTAAAATGGGCACTATTACTGCTTTTCTCCATTCATTAGGATATATGGAAGTCTTCCATATGTTATTAAATAGATGTAGCAGACATTCTTTTGTTTCTTCTGGAAGATGCAGCAGTATATCGTTTGGAATGTTATCCAGTCCAGAAGCTCCACCTGCTTTTGTGCTTTTGAGAGATTCATTAAGCTCTGATAACGTAAAGGGAAGGTTGTAAACCATATTTTTTGACGTGGAACAGTCTAAAGGAATCTCTAATACATTTTTAGTGGTATAAAATAAAAGGTCGTAATTATTTGAGCTACTTGTCTTTTGGAAATATATCGCCAGGTGTTCTGCAATTGTTTCCGGATCATCTACGATAGTTCCATTAGGTAAACGAATGTGCGACAAAGGAGGAGCGTTTCGTCGTCCGTATACCGCCCTCATCTTTTGCCAAATGTCAGAAGCAGTTGTGTTTCTACTAATCGACGACACATATAGATTCCAGGAGGAACGCTTGCTACTTAGAATTTCACGGCGAGCATTTTCTCTGGCTTTTTTAAAAGCAATTAGATCTTCAAGTTTTCGTGTCTTTCTAAATAAATTGAATGCTCTCTTTTTGTTTCGTACGGCTTCACATACTTGTGCATTCCACCAAGGTACTAACCGCTTGATGGGGGTTCCTCTGCTGCGTGGTATTGCTTTGTCAGCAGCATGCAGAATGCAGTTTACAAATGAATTTAGACTTTCTGAGATGTCTTCCCCTATGACTGGGGTAGTCACGGAGTCCTTAAACACATCCCATCTTGCTTTTTGAAGTATCCAGTGTTGAGGGCGTGACACATGGCTGTTCTGCTGAAAGTACGATAATAGTATTGGAAAGTGATGACATAGTAAGATCTATGCTGAGAAATCTCTAGATCTAGAGTTGAAATATGTTGCTGTCCCAGAATTTAGTAGCGTTATATCTTGGCGTTGTAAGAGACTCTCCAATATTCTACCTCTTGCATCACATTTGCTAGATCCCCACATCGGGTTATGTGCATTAAAGTCTCCCAGGGGTATAAAAGGTGTAGGCAATTTCTGTATGATTTCTTCTATATCAGTTTTGCTCCAGTTTCCATCCGGTAGGTAAATATTACAGATGGTTACTGGACTCGAAACTAAAAGATATATGGCTACGCATTGAAGCGTACTATTTAGACAGATTTCTTTGTACTCTATTCCTTGTTTAATTATTAATGCTACACCTCCTTTGGCCCTCACATTTACTTCGGAATCTTTACGCACAATATTATAGTGTCGTAGTGAGTAAATTTGGTCGGGTCTAAAATGTGTCTCTTGTAGACAAACGCACATCGGATCATAGTACGCTAACAGTAACTTTAAGTCACAATAATGAGATACACAGCCATTGCAATTCCATTGGAGAATATTAGCCATTTATAGAGTGTGTAACAAGTTTTGTGCGTTTTATAAATTAAGTAATAAATAAATAGGTAAATATAATATATCGAGTAATAAATAAAATTAAAACAATCACAATACAAAAAGTTATAAAATACTAGAAAACTAGTATGGTAATTGTAAAATATCACAGTCGATTACTAAAGACGTCACAAACAAGTATATTGAAAATATCACAGATAAATATCACTGCTAACAGGATACCTTTCTAGGTCTCCCCTTTTGCCACCCTCTTCCCTTCTTTGTTGTCTCCCCGGCAAATGGTCTTGCTGAGGAGGTAGATAATACCGTTCCATCATCTGATACGAGAGGTTCTTCACTATCATCTCTTTTTCTTTTATCGCCTAACGGATCAGGTGGTTCAATTTGTATTTCCATCTGTTGTAACATTGGTTTCTGTACAAAGACAGCTTTTAATACTGATACTAGCGATGGAACGAGACCTTTTATTATGGCCTCTGTGTCAACTGTTGGAGGTGTAGACACTGCCCTTGAGTAACTTTTGGTTTGCACAGGAGTAGAAATTTCTACCATTCTCCTAGCTTCTGGATACGATAGTTTCTCCAGCGTTTTTATTTATTGTATGTTAACCTCCTTTTGAAAAATTGGACATTCCCACAATCGTGCGTGGTGATTACCTCCACAGTTCACACATGTAATAGGTTTTTCGCAAGATTTTCCTTCGTGTAATGGTTTACCACATACGCATACTTGATCACTTTCACATCTTGCTGACGTATGTCCAAATCTTTGACACCTAAAGCATCTCAGGGGAGATGGGATATAGGGACGTACAGATAACGAGTAAAACACAACTTTGATCTTTTCCGGGAGTTTAGGCTTTGAGAACGTTAACACGTGGTTTGGAGAATCTCTCATTTCGCCGTGTATTTTCGTTTTGATCCTCCTAACCTCTGTTACACCTTGTGATTGTAATTCTGTGGCTATTTCCTCAAGAGTACAATTTAGAAGGTCTCTGCAGTAGATTATCCCTCTTGATGTATTTAACGTTCTATGCGCTTCTACATCTATATCAAATGAGCCAAATCGTTTCGATTGAAGTAGTTTTCTAGACTGAGCAGCTGATACCGTTTCTATCAAAAGAATTCCATCCCTGATTTTCTTTATACTTCGAACTTCTCCAACTAGACCAAACAGTACTTTATTTATTTGGAAAGGACTTACGTTATTGAAGTCCCTACCAACTCTTTTTAGGGTCAAGAACCGGGGTGATGCCTCCTTTTCTAGACTCGTATTGCCAGTTTTCTGAGAGACTGGCAACTCTGAGGTTCTTTTAACGGAATTATTCATACTATTTCCACGAGTATGGGACGAAATAAAAGTCGCTACTGCTAGTGCGCCCTTAACAGCAGAAGGCCACATTACAACTGGAGGTCGCCAGGTATCCAGAGGGCACCGTTCAAGATCATGTCTCGTATGGCCATTCATTCCTCGGCACGGTTCGCATTACACCTTGACTTCACCTTTTTTAATGGGGTCAGGTCCCCAGAACATAAAAAATGTGGAACGCTTCACGATTTTGCGTGTCATCCTTTATTATTATATCCTAGAGTTATCTTCTGAAGAAGCCCTAAATTAAGGACGAAACATCAAGAATATAATAGTATTAAACAATACTCTCCAGCGAAATAAACCTTAATACTGGTACAGCTAGTGACTTCGTCAATCACTGATTAACAAAATTATAATTCAAATTAACAATTTGCCAAAAAAATTGTATATCTTGAAGATAGAGATAGAGTCCTGTAGTCACGAGAGTAAAAATAATCATTGTTTGATGTCGTGCACGTCCAGCCATTTTGGAAAATAATAGAATTGAAATATATTTTCAAATTGAATGTGTATTAGTTGTGTAACTAAAAATCCATAATGTATTGGGAAGTTTATTTATTATTAGTAGCTGACAATTTTTCTATTTTCACCTTAAATCAATTTAAGTTAGCTACTATTCATGAATAAAGATGGACGTCTTACTGATAAATTTTAGTTAAAAGAGAATAATCTATTAACATTATTAGCACTTTCAAGTTAAATGTGAAAATATGACGAGAAAATGGAAATTTTAATAGAATTATGTAAATTTTTCATTAAACATTGTCTAAGAAGGAAGCTTTTAAGCTTGATATGTTTTTAAATAACAACACAATTTTTAAGTAAATGTAAAAGTTTACTCTGAATTCATTGTTTATTTCTTTGCTAAACAATTTTTAAAACATTAATAGAGTTTTGTAACTTTTGATGAGCATTCATTTTCACTTCTTCGGGTTTAAAGGGTGTATGTAGAATTTCATTTCATTTAAGTACAATATGTGCCTTAATACCATGCATATTAGTAAATTAGAAAATCGCCTTTTTATCTTAAATCGGTATCATCAGGATATGTCCAGAGTAGTTTTATTCTAAACTACATAAGCTTAGAAACACTTTCTTATTTTAGCATTTTTATCCATCTTGTTAAATATGGGGAGAGATAGAGGTACATGTTCACTTGAAAAAAATACGGTAACTTATTTTTAACTCAACCGATATTTATAAACAGAGTCTCGTTTGAGAAAGGCTTCTTGGGTGCTTTTAATTAAATATTAACATTGTCGGTTTAGTTTTTTTTTCTAGTCGGTAGATGGCGTTTTGTGACAAAGCCGTAATTTGTTGTAATTTTTTCGAAAATTTTAATTGTGAGGTATAATTATTTTTAATTCACGAAAAAGAGCGCAAAAAAATATAGAGTATGGTTAAAACCGCAAGTCGATATCTTCCTTCTTTACAAATATATGTATAAAAGTAAATGTAACAATACGCTTTACAAGTAACAGAGAACACGTTTAGCTGTCTTTAGTTATTAAAAATGATTAATTATTAAACAATTGAAACAATACGAACAAAGCCTAGTATGCTGAACATCCGCTAAAAGGCGTATGTTTAATTTAGGACGGATAATAAAATTTATTTTTTTAATTATTATGTCGCATCAGGAATTTACAAGAATGGTGTGCAACAGTCCTAGTACTGAAGAACTAATGACGCCCCAAATGTAGAAATTGTCGCCTTCCTGCTCAAAATAGAGGTGCAATCTCCCACATTTAGACAAAAGAGCGGTCTAATTGACGGACATTCACCGAAAAATGAGCTAGACACCCATCATGCTGAAAAAACACGCTTTGGCGTGTTTCTAATGGCACGTTTTCTAAAATAACTGGCTATTGGTTGGTCAGAAAATTGTTGTATATTTCATCTATCAGTTTTTATTAAATATAAATGGCCCAATGATCCTTCCTTCCAATATACCGCACCAAACGTTTACTCTCCACCTGAATTGATGTTGCACCTTTCTCATCCAATGAGGATTGGTCTGCGACCAGTAATGCATGTTATACAAATTCACGTGCCTGTCGCTGTTAAAAGTAGCCTCGCCCGTCCATAGTAAATTTGATATGAGCAGAATTTAGATCTACCATGTTTGACAACCAATGGCAATAATCAAGCCTTCTATCAAGATCGAAGGGTGTTATTGCCTGATGAAGAAATACATGGTAGGGGTACATCCTAAATTTAAAATAAAATCTTTTGTTATTAAACGATATTAATAAGATTCCTTTGGATACCGCGCAACATAAACTTTGCAACAACAGTTGAATTCTTCATGCATCCATAACATACAGTAAGCGTATCGAATGCTATTTCCTTTGTTAACGGCATTTTGAAATCAACCGTTCGTTAATCAAACACGAAAAATTTTAATGGAGCTAACATTATTTTGACGCAAAGCAGTATTTAAAGCGGTTATTGTTTTTTATTATTTTTGGTATTTCAAAAACTACTTGTTTTCACTTTCACGCGTGAAGGATTTCAGCTCTGTATTGAACAGTACGGTGGAAATTTGAACATTTGCGGGGTCATTACTTCTTCAGTATTAGGGCTATTGCACATACTTCTATAAGTTCGGTATGTACCATCTGCATACCACTTACCACTTCGCGTCAAAATATTCAAATTTTTTGCGGTTGCAAAAATCATGGTATCCTTGTTGGGTAAGCTACACAAAATGTTATCGTGAACTCCTTCTAAGGAAGTTGCTATTATGTGTTGTGCCATTTCTCCCGTTTGCAGTACACGCAAAGTATGTTGACCTGTGACGCCAGCAGCACGATTATGTGGAACCATTGAATCTCCTGAACATACAGACATTTTAATTAGATTTCAGTAATAAGTAGATGTACATATTTGAACTAGCAATGTGGTTGAGTAAACATTGAATGGAATTTGGGTAAAATCTCTAAACCTTCCCCATGGAATTTATTAATTCGTTTAAGTTTCTAGTTACTCTACAAGTACTAGTTACTGATGTGGATTTAACATTGAAACTAGTAGTGTCTTTTAAATTTAAGCGATTTAATCAATTCCATGGGGAAGGTTTACTGATTTGACCGTAAATTTGGATGTGACTTATTTATGATTATTATTGTCACTCACCTGCAGACCAAACACGACCTTTATATTTTCGTTCTTCTTTCACAAACCCATGTACAATTTTCACCAAAGGCAGTTTTCTTCGAAAATTCATACACAAAATTATCGTCACTCACTTTAATTATAGAGAACATAAATAACCTTGAATTCCTGAATGCTTGATGATATCTATTCTAATTATTACCTGAGTACCTCAACTACCTTTCATTACTAAGTAAGGATGTTATTTCTAATTACATTCTTACAGTCCTTTATCAGTATTATTAAAACATAATTATCGATATATTTTCAATGTCAAATTCTAATTTCGGCAAAACTATTAACACAGTCATTCACTCGAAGGTAATAAAAAAATATGCTTCTTTTAACTTTATTCCTGGTTATAGTCTCCTTAGTACGTATTTCAATATTTTTTCGTAAATTATTGATTCCTATTAAAAATTATTATTACCAAAAAATATATATTGGATTACTCAGTGGCTCAGCAGGACAGATATCATACTTGTAAGTGAAAGATACCAAAGTTCGAATCTGAGAGTAGTGAAGTGCTTGGAAAAAATCATAACATATGAATTTGACTGAAGTGCGAAAACAGTCCTTCTCAGCACGAAGCAAAAACTGTGGAAACAGGCCGATCAACTCAACTAATAGAGTCAAAAAGAAATTATGACATTTTTTTTAAGTGAACCTTTACTTCTGCACCAAAAATGTTAAAAAAAAGGAAAGCTTATGTAGTTTATAATAAAACTGTTTTGGACATACCTTGATGATGCCGATTTAAGAGAAAAATCCAATTTTCTAATTTAGTGTACGTGTACGACTACTAGCGGCCATCGCAGGAACTTGAAAATAATTTTCCGGAATTTCCCTCGGCCCTTCTGCTATCAATATTTTTTGCCGAAACTATGCGATGCTTAGTTTATCATATACAGCCGGCCTCCTTTATTAATGAACCACTCGGTACACTTTGCATAGAATAGACACTTATAGTCAAGGATGCATTCGTCCAAGCTGTTCAACTAAGATTTATTCAGAACTTATATATCGGCTACTGCTGTCCACGTTCATAAGAATCGTGAAAAAAGCAGTGTCTCTCCAGTTTTGATTTCTCCGGAGCTTAACGAATATATTACAATTTAAAGTTACTTTGCACGTGAAACAAGGATATTACAAACTCGATAATAAAAACATGGTCCATTTTTAATACTCATTTCTAAACAAATAAATACACAACACATACCTAACACTAAACTATTGTCAAATTGTAAAACAAAAATTTAAAAAAAATCTGGACTTTGAACTGTTTTGTTCTATTTTCTATTAGTTAGTAAAGAGAGCGAGAGGTCGGCTGTGTCATACATACCTTGTCGAATCCGTCCTAAATCATAGATTCCGATAATCAATAGAGGACAGGTAACAAAGCAGACAGTTAAAAATAATGCATTTGAATCACTTTTTTATTTATGCAGAAATTTTTATAAGTATCAGCTTTTTTAACCATCACTAGTTCCAACACCCGTTGAATAACTTGGGGTCGTTTAATATAGTAAAATTATAATGCCAAATTGACATGAAAATAGATGTAACACTATCCATTCTTTAGTAGTTAATCGTATTCCCATGAGTGTCAGTTGAAAACGTTTAAACGTACAAATATAATGAGTAATGACATTAGAAACATGGTTAACACTCTTCTTCTAATTCTTCCATCCCCTTCAAAGAGTGTATTACATTTTCCTGATAGAGGAATTTCATTTTCCTTTCAATTCGAGTAATATACCGAGTGTATACGTTTTAAGACAAAATTCTGCAAACGTTATAGCCATGTTGCTAGTAAATTTAGGTCTACCGGATGTAACATTTTCATTTTTCATCGTTGAATTAAGATAATGTTTCAGAACCTAAAAACTGTGCCTAATAAACCTTCATGTGTGACAAAGGTTAGCAGCCATATAGATGTTAGCTTAAAAAAAACTTAAAAACCGCCCGCTCAAATAAAAATGTCGACAATATAGTTTAAACATTTTCAATTCTATTGAATTAAATTTTAAATTTATATGGCGCCGTATTAAGACAATTTCTGCACAAACGATTATGTTTACACATTTTCTTATAATATTAAAATAAAATTATCATACAAACACACACACACACACACACACAACACACACACACACACACACACACACACACACACACACACACAAAACACACACAACAACAAAAAAACACACACAAACAACACGCACAACAACAACAAATACAAAACAACAAAACAACAACAACAAACAACAACAAAAAACAACAACAACAACAACACAAACAAAATAAACAAAAACACACGCACAAAACAACAACAACACACAACAAACACAAAACAACAACAAAAAAAAAAAACAAAAACACAAAACAACAAAAAAAATATAACAAACATAATATACAAAAATACAAATAAAATAAAATAAATAAACAAATATAAATATAATATACAATATAATATAATACAAAATACATAAATACATAAACATAAAACAAATATACAAACATAACATAAAATAACAATACATAAAAATAAAAATATAATAAAACAAACAAAAAACAAAAAAACAACAAAACAACACACAAAAAACAACAACAAAACAAAACAAAACAACAAACACAAAAACAAAACACGCACAAAACAACAACAAAACATAAAACAAAATACAACAAAACAAAAACAACAACAAAAAAACACGCACAAAAAAAAACAAAACACAAAAAACAAACAACAACAACAACAACAAAAAACACACACAAACAAAACAACAAAAACAACAAAACAAAAAAAAAAAAACAAAACACAAAAAAAAAAAAACAACAAAACAAAAAAAACAAAACACAAACAAAAACAAAACACAAACAAAAACACAACACAACACACAAAACAAAAAAAAACAAAAAACACAAACACAAAAAAAAAACAAAACACAAAACAAACAAAAAAAACACAAACAAAAAAACACAAAACACAAAACAAACAAAATAATAAACAAAACAAAACACAAACACAAACACAAACACAAACAAAAACACAAACACAAAATAAACACAAACACAAACACAAACAAACAAAACACAAACACAAACACAAACATAAACACAAACAAAACAAAACAACATAAACATAAAACACAAACACAAACACAAATACAAACAAACACAAATACACAAACACAAACACAAACACAAACACAAACACAAACACAAACACAAACAATAAACACAAAAACAAACACAAACAAAACACAACACAAACACAAACACAAACACAAACAAAAACACAAACACAAACACAAAAACAAACACAAACACAAAACAAAATAAACACAAACACAAACACAAACACAAACACAAACACAAATACAAATACAAACACAAACACAAACAAACAAAACACAAACACAAACACAAACACAAACACAAACATAAACACAAACATAAAAAAACACAAACACAAACACAAACACAACACAAATACAAACACAAACACAAACACAAACACAAACACAAACAAACATAAAAACAAACACAAAATAAACAAAACACAAACACAAACAAAAACACAAACACAAACACAAAACATAAACATAAAACAAACACAAACACAAACACAAACAAAAACAAACAAAACACAAACAAAACAAAACATAAAACAAATAAAACAACATAAATAAAACATAAACATAAACAACTAAATATAAACACAAATAATACAAACACAAACATAAACATAAACATAAACATAACAAATACACATAAACAAAAAACACAAAATATAAACATAAACAAACACAAACACAAAACAAACACATAAACAAAAACATAAACATAAATACAAACATAAACATAAACAAAACTAAAATAAATATAAACAAAACAAATACACAAAACAAACAATAAACATAAACAAAACAAAAAAAAAAAAAAAAAAACAAAAAAAAAACAAAAACAAAATAAAAAAAAAAACAAACAAAACAAAACAAAACAAAAACAAACACAAACAAAATACAAACAAAAAACAAACATAAACACTAAACACAAAAAAACAAAACAAAAAACAAAACAAAACAAACAAACACAAACACAAACACAAACACAAAACAAACACAAACACAAACACAAACACAAAACACAAACACAAACACAAACACAAACACAAACACAAATACAAACACAAACAAAAACACAAACAAAAACAAAAACAAAAAAACAACATAAACACAAACACAAACACAAACACAAACACAAACACAAAACAAACACAAACACAAAACACAAACACAAACACAAACATAAACACAAAAACAAACACAAACACAAAACAAAAACAAACACAAACACAAAACATAAAATAAACAAAAATACAACACAAACACAAACAAACACAAACACAACAAAACATAAACAAAACACAAACAAAAAAAACATAACAAAACAAAACACAAACAAACACAAACACAAACACAAACACAAACACAAACACAAAACAAAACACAAACAAAACACAAAACATAAACACAAACACAAACACAAACACAAACACAAACACAAACACAAACACAAAACATAAAACAAACACAAATAAAAACAAACACAAACACAAACACAAACACAAACACAAACAAAAACAAACAAAATACAAAAAAACAAAACACAAAAAAACAAAAACATAAATAAAACAAACACAAACACAAACAAAATAAACACAAACATAAATACAAACAAACACAAAACACAAATACAACATAAACATAAATAAATAAAATAATACACAATATAAATATAAATACACAAAACATAAATAAAATACAAATATAAAATAAACACAAATACAAACATAAACATAAACACAAAAACAAAATACAAACAAAATAAAACATAAATATAAACATAAATACAAACATAAACATAAACACAAATAAAATACAAATACAAATACTAAATATAAAATAAACATAAAATAAAATAAATATAAACATAAATATAAATATAAACAAACATAAACATAAATATAAACATAAATATAAATACAAACATAAACACAAACACAAACATAAACACAAACATAAAATACAAACATAAACACAAATAAACATAAAATAAACAAATACAAACACAAACTAAAAAAATACAAACATAAAACATAAACATAAATACAAAATACAAACACAAATACAAACATAAATAAACATAAACACAAACACAAACACAAACACAAACACAAATCAAACATAAACACAAATAAATACAAAACATAAACATAAATACAAATAAATATAAATATAAAATAAATATAAACAAAATATAAATAAAATATAAATACAAACAAAACAAAACACAAATACAAAATACAAACACAAATACAAACACAAAACAAAAAAATACAAACAAACATAAACATAAATACAAATATAAATACAAATATAAATAACAAAACAAAACAAAACACAAAAAAAATAAAACAAAATAAATATAAATATAATAAAATACAAATATAAAATAAACATAAATATAAACATAAATAAAATATAAATATAAATAAATAAATACAAACAAAACAAAACACAAACACAAATACAAATACAAATAAAACATAAATATAAAATAAATATACAAATACACAAAATATAAACATAAATACAAATATAAATACAAACAAACATAAATATAACATAAAATAAAAATACAAATACAAAACATAAAATACAAATAAAACATAAAACAAAATAAAATAAAATAAATAAACATAAACACAAATATAAATAAAATATAAAATACAAACATCAAATACAAATACTAAATACAAATACAAACATAAACATAAATACAAAACAATACAAATACAATATAAATAAACATAAACATAAACATAAACACAAACATAAACAATAAACATAAACATAAACATAAAATACAAACATAAAATAAAACATAAACACAAACACAAATACAAACATAAATACAAACACAAAACAAACACAAACACAAACATAAACACAAATACAAACATAAACAAAAATAAACATAAATACAAACAAAACACAAAATATAAAATAAATACAAAACAAACAAAATATAAATAAAATAAAACACAAATAAAAATACAAACAAAACACAATACAACAAAACAAATAAAAAAACATAAACACAAACACAAACACAAATACAAACAAAACAAACATAAATACATAAACACAAACACAAATACAAAACAAAACAAATACAAATACAAACACAAACAAAAATAACAAAACATAAACACAAATACAAACACAAATACAAACATAAAACAAATACAAATAAAAATACAAAAAAATAAACAAAATAAAACACAAACACAAATACAAATACAAAACAACATAAATAAACAAAACATAAAATACAAACATAAACATAAATACAAATACAACAAAACATAAACATAAATATAAACATAAACATATAACATAAACATACAAATACAAATAAAATATAAATATTAAACATAAAAAAATAAAAAAATACAAAATAAATAAAATACAAATACAAACATAAATACAAATAACAAAACATAAATAAAAATAAACATAAATAAAATAAATATAAATATAAAATAAAATAAATAAATAAACATAAAATAAAACAAATACAATAACAACAATAAATATAAATACAACACTAAATACAATATAACATAGAATTATAATATAAACATACAAATAAATAAATTAAAAAAAATACAAACTTAACAGTGTGATACGCGTGGTGTGCGTGGTGTCGTGTGTGTGTGCGTGTGTGTGCTGTGTGTGCGTGTGTGTGTGCTGTGTGTGTGTGCGTGTGTGTGTGTGTGTGTGTGTGTGCTGTGCGTGTGTGCGTGTCGTATGCGGTGTGCGTGTATGGTGCATGTGTGTATGCGTGTGCGTGTGTGCGTGTGTGTGTGTATGTGTGTGTTCGGGTGCGTGTGTTCGTGTGCGCGTGTGTGACTATGCCCGTGTGATCGTGTGCGCGTGTACGTGCGAGCGTGTGTGCGTGGATGCGCGCGCGCGCGCGTTTGTGTGTGTGTTTTTTTTTAAACTGCTGTATGTTTCAACGATACAAAATTACTAATATATAGACCTTAATAATATAGATTAGTTATATTCTATGCAATATTTTGATGTGACGCGTAATTTAGCTGCAAAAAAATTGTTAAGGTATAATTTAAGTATTAGTTCAAATTTTTTCAATATCTGAATAATGATTACTTTTATAAAAAAATGTAGACATACTTTTTAAAGAAGATGTAATTTCACACGTTTCTTTACAAAGTTTCTTAATGAAAAGCGAAATAAGTGTAAAAATTGTTTAAATATGGTTGGAAATACTTAAACTGTATTATAGGTATTTTTTAGAAGTCTAGATGTCTCTTAACGTTTATTTGACATGAAGTTTTAAAGGTTTGTTTGACAAGGATTATTGTTTTTGTTTTTACAACGTTACCTATTTTCGTAATAAACTTATAAAAGAGGTTGCATTATTATCCTAAATAATTGTTATAGTATATTAAGTATCAAGATTCATAAAGGACGTTTACCGGTCGACGGCAATGTTTGAGAACTGAGTGCAGTGAAGTCTCCAATTTTTCCGGAAACCGGTACAACCCTGAACGTTCGTGATGATTATACCATTTTTTGAACGATCGTATTAAATTCAATTGGGGTAAATTAATTTCTACTAAATACCTAAACGAAAATTCAAAGGTACTGCGTTTATATTTCGCGGAAAGTTCAACTTGTCAATTTTTTTTATTACTTTCGGTAATAACAATGGATGATTCCGACGATAACTGTGAAATAGAAAATGCTTGACAGATTATATGTGTAGTAATAACTTCAGAAAAATCCAGAGACCGTTAAGAAAAAGCCTATAAAATTTCCAACAATTGATTTAACGCGAAAGATGCTGCTAGTATCAAGAAAGTCAGTGAGTATGCAACTTCTTCATCAATTAGTTTAGTATTTTAATCTCTTTTATAATTTGCAAAACAGAGATTTTGCGTAATTGTTGATCTATAATTGTTTATTTTTAATCTTAATTTTCTTGTGAAATTAGTATAACAAGAGTTAGATTGTGATATTTTCATATAAAACGAGATAAATGTGTAAAATCTGAGATTAGCAAATAAAAATTTGTTTTAGGATCATGTCGCTTTCAAAGCAATCATACAACTTGAACAATGCCAATGACGTAGAAGAAATTCAAAAGTACCTGTTTGATTCCGACGACGAAAATGATGAAGTCGAATCAATTGCAAGTGGCGAAGATGATGTTGCTGAAGGCGTTTTGAAACTAGGGACAGCGATTCGGAGTCGGAACAAAATATGGACAGCGGCGACGAGTCAGATAACGACGACGATTTTTTTTACCAGCACCAAAAAAAATAAAAGTTAACGTCGACTTATACAAATGGAAAAAACACCATATAAAACAAGAACAGGGTTTCACAAGATAGTGAACAAGAATCTTAGCCAAGTTAACGGTTTAGCAAGGACAGCATGGCAATGTTTTGTAAGTGATAACATGATTGATATACTTGTGCAATACACAAATCAATTTATTGACCAAGAAAGGGTGAAATTTTCACGTGAAAGAGATGCACGTCCTACTTCTGTGTCTGAAATAAAAGCACTCATAGGGCTTCTTTATCTTTCCGGCCGATTACGAGCCCACCATTTGAATACTTTAGATTTATTTGATACTACTGGACACGGAGTAGAAATATTTGGAAGTACAATGAGCAGAAAAAGATTTTTATTTTTGCTAAAATGTTTACGGTTTGACGATCGCGAAACGAGATTGTCCAGAAAAGAGTTGGACAGGTTGGCTCCTATAAGAGATTTTTGGGAGATCTTCGTCGAAAATTGTAAAATGCGGCGGGTCCAAATGTGACTATTGATGAAAAGCTGGAAGGTTTTAGAGGCCGCTGTATTTTCAAGCAGTACATACCGTCAAAACCACTAAAATATGGAATAAACATTTACGCGATGGTTGATAGTGAAACCTATTATGTGTCAAATTTAGAAGTTTATTGTAGGACGCAACCTGAAGATTCTCTTTTGCAGTTTGTAACAAACCTGTTGATGTAGTAAAGCGTTTAGCTGCTCCAATTTACGGTTCAGGTCGTAATGTCACTGCCGATAACTGGTTTATAGACATCAGTTTGGTTGAAAAGCTGACAACGTACAGACTCAGCTACGTAGGAACCGTAAAAAGAATAAGCCGCAAATTCCGAAAAATTTCCTAGATTCAAAACGTGCTGTTACTTCAACCATTTTTGGTTTTAGGAAAAAGTGTACTCTTGTTGACACAAACGATGAATTGTGCGAAACGTATAGTGTTTCACGCAATACCAGGCGATGGCCAATGGTCATCTATTATTCCGTTCTAAACGGTTGGAATAAATGCTCAAATAATACTAAAACAAAATGGCCAAACGCGCGACAAACGAAGAATTTTTCTCAAAAAATTGGGCGAGGAACTAATAAATGAACATCTGCAAAACAGAAAGAGCAATACCAAAGGAATTCCTGCTGTGCTTCAAGAAAAAATTAATCAAACCTCAGAACGGCTCAGCACAAATCCACCAAACAGAAACACAAATACAGCACCTGGTTTAGAAGTTGATGATCAAAAAAGGGAAAGATGTGACACTTTCAAACACAATAAAACAACACGTCTGACTAAATATGCTTGCAAAATATGCAAAAAGCGTTTGTGTTTAGAACATTGCCAAATGGTCTGCGATGATCACTGGCAAAATTTAAACTGACTGCATATTTATATTTGTATTTGTTTAAATTTTATACTCCCTTTCTATATTCTTTAATGTTTCATTTAACCGTATTATATTCTACGAGTTTTGCGAGGACACATATGTAAGTTTGATCTGAAATTTGTACGTTTTCCAAGTTGCTAATAAAAATAAATAAAACAAAAACTGTGTCATTTCCTTCCTTAAACCCCTAAAATACAGATTCATTGCAAAAATATATATTTTTTAATATTTTGTTTATTTTTAAGTCAATGTATCTCACAGATACACTGCGCGCCCTCGTGTAACGATTTCATTGCGCGCGCTCGAGGGTTAAAGACGTTATTGGTATTTTATAATTTTCTAATTTGAATGTTTATCTAAAAAGGAAAAGTGTTGGACACGTCTGTATTTGTCAAGCAAGTTACAAAGTACTTAAGGAATTTGTTCCCGAGCGTTCCTTTCATGGATTGTCTCAATTCTTACCTGTTTGAATTCTTCAAAGCTTACAGACCACATATGCATCCCTTTAAGTGCCAATTCCTTTTTCAATTTCAATGAGAAAAACTATTTTCAACTCACAGGATTTCCCATGAGCAGTAGTCCGTCATCGCTTTTAGACGAATTATTTTTGATTTTCCTTGAGGAAAAAAACATCTTTAGCAATAACTGTATTAAACAGCGTTTTGTCCTCTGTATTAGTTATGTGTACGACATTTTTGTTGCTATTAAAGGGAATGACCAGGGCATAGAGCACTGCTTTCAATTTCTCAACAGCTTATACCAACGTATTGAATTCACCATTGAGAAAGAACCTAACAAAGTTTTTAATTTCTTAGATCTCAAAATTAGCAGACTAGACGACTATATGTACATAGATGTTTTCAGAAAACCAACCCACGTTATTCCTTTTTTTTTCGTTTGATCCACTGTATCACAAAAGTGCTGCTCTCAGATTTTATTTCAACTTTTCAATTTATCTCTCAACCAATTCAATTTTAATAAAGGATTTAATCTAATCTATGAGCTACCTAACCTTAACGGCTTTCCTCATAACGTTATTGTAGTGCAATAAATTTCTCGATTGGCATAATTCCTAAAGTCGCACTACTTAGAGCCATTTTAGTTCATACTAAAGACACTATACAGATCGACAGTTTATAAAGTAAATTGCGGCACTTTTTTTATATCGACCGCAGTGATCGTAAATTTAGCGCTAGGTTTTCTGAACATTTCTCTTGTATTAAATTATAAGTCCTCGTTCGGTAACCATGTTCTAGACACAGGTCATTCATTTGACCCCAAAAACAACATTTTTGTAATAAAGGTATTAAACTAAATATGCTCAAACCATTGAAATTCATAAATCAGTTTGATGACAAACTCGATTCGTCTTTAAATGAAATCCTTACTCTAAATACTCTTTTTTTGATTACTTATTGTAGTGCTTTCGTAGATCTCAATTACAATCCAAAAATTAGATCATTGTATTTATCAATTCCTTCCTTGTCTGTCAAGATCGTTACTAACATACGCATCGGCTACTTCAAATCTAATTCAAACCTAATTTGGGTGACAATTTGCAATGCGCACCTTTTTCGAATGTAATTAATATTTTCTGATTTATAAATAAGATATGTATTTTGCCTGTAAGTATTTTACTGGTTGGTTCTTCGTAACCTTTCCTTTAATTGCAGCATGGCCTCTGATTCTCAATTTAGTTAATTTATCTCTTATATTAATATGCAGCAATTTTTATTCATTTAAGTATGACTTTAACTAGAGTTTTCCTTGCATTTAATTTTAAATTTACGATTGTGTTCATAAATCATGAAGGGTTCGCCTTTATAACTTTTTATTTTGGTTTTATCTTCGACTTCTTGTCGGATCTCCGATTGGAGTTGCCGTTGTCTCACCCTTCAGTAACGAGGCGTACACTGTGGTGACAGAGAGTGGTCACCTATTGAAGCATAAACTTTACATGTATTAACATTACACAGAGTTTTCGTAGCTTTCACAGCTTTTGTAGCTGATCTTCGTTTAATTTTATATTTTTTAGCTTGCGTCTCCATTTAACTATCTTATTTCAATTTCATTATCCACTTGACAATTTGTCAATTTCCAAAAGGCGAAGCCATATTCAAATATTCTGCCTTCAGCAACCTATTTTAGTTCTACGGTGACGGAGAAGGTTACATTTGGGTTTAACATAACTATTTAATTGTTATTTGTTCGTCCACTTTATGCTTCAGTTTAACTGACGTTGCCAACGATTATATTGTACGAAGCTTCAGTTTGGTAGTAACTTATGGTGGAAGGAGATGCATACATTTTTGCTTTTTAACAACTTGCTTTTATCCTTCAATTTATTACGTAAGTTATAAAATTTTATGTTATCTTGCTCTTGTGTGCTTTGTTTTAGTGCTGGAATTTTATCGTGATGCTAATTTATGAATTTTGAAATTCAGTGAGTTAAAAATTACACTCCTACCTTTTGAATTATTCTTAACTGTAGATATTTTAGTTTTTGGGTTTAGTTTGTTTAAATGTTTTGTACTTTTGGTTGCCTGATGATGATAATTTGGCTTATCGAAACTTTTATATTTTTTATGTCATAAATTTTGTAATAAAGATTCTATCGCTAAGGCTTTGAGGATCGTAAACTGGGGAGTAATTGGTAACTATTTTTCATTTATCTTGTATTTGTTATAGAAAACAATATAGATTTAAAAATTAAAAAATACGGCAGTATACCAACCAATTTTAAAAACTTGATAAAGAGTGGAAAAAAATTAAAATACCGTTATCAAAGTTAAACTTAAATTGGGACGACTTTGATAGATTACCTACTTAGACGATTTAATGATCAATGTAACCTATTTTTTATTGCCTGCACAAGTTCTTTTTTTAATCAATTTCACCCGCTTTTGGGATGTCATTGATATTATATAACTTAAAAGCACTATCAAAGTCAACCTTAACATTGGTAACATGTTTATAAAATTTATAAAAAAATGTCATTCAACGGTACTGCAGGAAATGTTTTCTAAAAAAAAAAACAAGGCTTAAGAAGTAAAGAATTTTATTTTCATTGAAACATTATCAAGCTTATTATTGTCTTACTTGTAACTTAAAGTAAATAACCTAACGAAAGTAATAAACAAATTGTAAGTAAACCTTAAAACTAAACAAAAAGAAACATTAATGTTATCATTCATAAACATCAACACTATGTGGGGAAACGTATCTTTTCATACGAGCTCCGGAGTTTTCAACGTTTGGTTGATCTAGCACAGCTAGTGTATCCCTGAACAACACCACAAAAAAATCATTTTTAACAGATTTAAATAACTTTTTTCCTGTGTCCATAGATTTTAATACCAACACGTTATATTCACGGCCTTCCAATTCTTCTTGTGTTGTAGCTACATGTCGATAAGTGGTAGGTTTTCTTTTCCAGACATTGCACGAGAAGGAAAGTTCCGGGTGCTATTTTAGTAGCATCCAATGTATCGACAATGCATTCGACTGCAATCCTTGGATTATCAGTAATGGCAGCCTCGTTCGAAAAATCTGCACTCATATTTTGATCTCATCTTTGTCTTCCGATGTATCTTCTGATGATTCTGCAGGACAAGTAACGCTTTTTTTTTCCTACTGTAACATTTAAACGTGATTTTTTCTTTGCTGGACCCCGAGTAGGCATACTATTGTACGGCTGTTCTTTTAAATATGACACTAAAGTGTTCTCCTGCATGCTTTCCAGATGCAGCTATTTTAATCAAGGCATTTTTCAATAACGTTGGAAATTCCTCTTTTTTAACCCCCCTATTGTATTCCGGTTAATAAAACCCAATCGCGTTCTTCTAATATGCATAATTCGTTAATTTATTTAAATATTTCATTGCCACTGCACAAATTTTACTTCATTACTCTAATAACGATGTACTTAGATTAGTATTAGAAAATTAGAATTAGTTTTTTTTAATGCATTTGTTGCACTCACTGTGTTTGGGTCTATATGACCCGGTGATTTGTGTGGTTCAAATTAGAAGAACGAGAAGCAGATTATTACCATAGACGAATGTATTTTATTAGTTTTGTTTTATTTTTATAAATATAAATAACTTACACAATAGTGCCACTTTATTGTGCAATATTGCACATATTGCATGCGTTTAGTTTATTCCTGTTGAGACTTGTCTGTGGCTTCGCATATAAATGCAGCCAGTGAGCATCTGTGTGTTAGATTCGTAGTAAATATCAAACTTGATTCTACACTCCAATAAGGAATACCTACAATTGAAATTTATTCTCGAAAGTGTGTAGTGAGAGAGTGCTTACGGATAGTGAACTTGAGAAACTTTTGTGTGTTTCTGATAGTGATTCTAATGCTTCTGAAAAAGAAGACCATTTGTCCGAAACCGAGATATATAATAGCCAATCGGATGATGAAGTGGAAACTACGATTTCAGATGAAGCTGATACGGATAATCACGTAACTTCAAAAGATGGCAATATAGGTAGTATGGAATGAAAAGACACATGAATTGGGAAGTTTATCAGCAGCAAATATTATTTCGTTGATTTCTAGGCCAAAAAGGTCTACGTCGAGAATAATTGATATAAAATCCGCGTACTTCTTATATTTCACAACCAAAATTGTAAACCTAATTGTGAAAATGTCAAATTTAGAAGGCAAAAGACTTTGTGGTGACACGTTTCAAGAACTAACATTAGTTGAACTAAAATCAAATTTTGGCCTACTGTTTCTAGCTGGAGTGTATAAATCTCATTGAGAGGCAACAGCCAGTCTGTGGGATGGAAATGTAAGTTGTCCAATGTTCAGATCAACGATATCCCTACAAAGATTTCATGTAATTGCACGAAGAATTCGCTTTGACGATAAAAAACTCGACCACAACGACGCCAAACTGATAAGTTAGCTCCCATATAGGACTTGTGAGATAAATGGGTTGCAATTCTACCTAAGCTCTATAATGTTCACGAAAATCTAACAGTATATGAGCAACTAGGACCTTTTAGAAGCCGTTGTCCTTTTAGACACTACATCGCGAATAAGCCTGCTAAATACGGAGTCAAGATTTGCGATTCTCTAACTGCTAAAGTTTACCTCGAAAAAAAGAAGGTGACTCTCTAGAGAGAGGTCAAGGTAAAAGAGTTGTGCTAGATCTTACTTATGATCTAAAAGGGCACAACGTAACCTGTGGTAATTTTTTTACCTCGTACGATCTGGGGCAGATGCTATTGAAAAGAAAAATAACCATTCTTGGCACTATTCGCTAAAATAAGCCTGAATTGCCAGTCTTATTGGTCTGCAACAGGCAAGAAGTATTTTCTTCAGAATTTTACTTTACCAAGGACACGTCGATAGTTTCCTATATTCCGAAACGGAATAAAAATGTTACGCTCATGAGCACCATGCACCACGATAACGGAAGACGCAAGATCATAAAAACCCGTTTATCATTTTAGATAAGAACAAAACCTAAAGTGCTGTAGACACGTCAGGCAAGTTAATAAAAACATACACATGCAGACGGCAAACTAAATGATGGCCAATGACTGTCTTTTAGAATATCATGGACGTTTCAGCTTACAACGCTTATGTTCTGTGGTGCGAAATAACTCCAACCTGGAATGCCGAAAAACTTACAAAACTGCGACTATTTCTTGAAGAACTGGGTAATTCCTTGATCACTCCATTATTGCAAGAAAGAAAACGTCTTCTCTAGCTGAAATGGTTATAAAGTCACGTTCTTAAACCAGTAATGCCGAAGTAAGCGAACAATTAACCACAACCACGCGTAAAAGATGTAATTTTTGTCCCTCTTCAAATGATAATAAAGCTAATATGATAAGTTGTAATTGCTCAAAATACCTATATAAAGCTCGTGTATAGTACTACTGTCAAGACTGTAATAAATAAATGTATATACCCAACTACTACGTTTTACAGATGTTCTTTACATAACATTTATAATAATATGTAATAAAAATAAAACAACGTAATAAAATGTAATAAATAATACATACTACATCTTATTTCTTATTATTATTTACTGTTATAATGACCCGAACACAATAAGAGAAACCAAAATGTTAACACAATAGGAGGGTTAAAGAAGGTTGTTTTGGATTCTCCATTCTACATTGCAATAATATAGACCTCCACCCCGATTTTAAGGGACGGAAAAATGCAACGTCCAAAGGTTGGCTTAAATGAGTAGAGTTTGGTGATAGACAATAAATTCTATATTGTTCTGTTGACACAGTCGTAAGACTTCCTCTGTGAAGTGCGAGGAGAGGTTATCTTCAATTAGTACCTCTTTTCCAGCTAATCACACGGCGTGCGGTAAAAAAAATAGCATTGACCACCCTGTAAAGCAGCTTCCTTCAATCGATCCACTTCTTGTTCTATTGTACCTGGTGCCTGAACTGCAGCATCGATCTGCACAACATGGATGGTCTTTGGGACCATTTTCGGTCCAACGATCTCACATGTACCCCGATTTATATATGACTTATGGAGGCAGTAAAGTACCTGAAGCCGATTCACAAAACGTTATCGAAATAGCAAATATAGAATTACTGATTATGATTTTCCTCTGCGGTATAACCACCGTTTGCATCCCGGATCATCCGCCATGTTGGTTTCGTCGTAATTAAAAGAGTTTAATGGGGACACATTAGTAGCACTCACTTCCAAATTTTGAATATATTTTTTAATGACTGGTACTAAAACACTTGCGCAGGAACGCTTTATATTAGAAGCTAGGCGTTGCATAAATTTATCATTGTATTTTTTCAACATAGAGTAAATCCGATCGATCCGGGTAGCGGGATAAGATAGGATGTGTCTGCTTACGCGCGATTTGAGTTGCCAGTGTAAAGACTTTGTTAAAAATGTTAAAAAAATAAGATTTGCAAGCTCAATAACCTTCATTTTCGACTTGTGCCAAAAATGTGGCATAAAATGCGTTATTCGGAAATTATTAAACTATAACATTTTGTTATTAAAAGTTTTTGTTATGAACGATTAAGTTCAAAGTTAATTTAAATTATATTAATTATAACTAATAATTTATGATATGAACGTACTAGTCAGTAGGTTGCAAATCCTACTGAGGTAAACTCTTTATTTATGTATTTAATAAAATTAATAATAATTTTTATAACATTTTGTGTTTTTTTTTCGATCAGTTGTATGATCGGATTCGATTGATTTGATTATAGCATTCAAAACTAGATCAGAGCATTTTTTCAGATTTTTTATGTGTTCTGGGACCCCCAAAAGCTTGGTGCAAACATTTGAAAAACGTGAAAAAAATTAGTTTTTCAGAAAACAATTTTTTTTTAAAACGTTCTTGTGGGCGCCTAATTAAAGTGGTCAAATAGCATAAGTATTCCAATTAATAAGCTTCATTTTCCTCATAACCGCATGTAAACATCTTAATAACTTCTACGCGCGACAACTCAAATTAAGTAAATCTTTTATTCCATAACTTGGTAATAAAAATATAATTATCCGAGTAATTGACGAAGTATGTCACATTTTTAACGAAAATATATTATTATAAAACATAAAAATACGCATAGTAACTTTGTACAAGAATCACAAATATAACTCAGTCCTCTCCGTCGCTGTCTTCGTTAATTACTGGCTCAATTCTCAGCACTTCGAATAATGTCGACAAGATTTGTGCAGGACGTACTATTTTCGATAAATACCTCGCATGTGACAAAAAATATATAGTCATAGCAACGTGTGAACAGCAGCCAACCGTTCGAAGCCCATTAGGGCAGTCGTATACATAACGCTTGATACCACTATACCCGATCGTGTTGGGATGATAATGAACATAGCATTTGTATATTTTGCGGTTTATATGCTGCGACTGTACCTCACACTTAAGCACTGTATGATCTTCAACTAAATACTGCATTTTTATGTCGCCGTCTTCGCTATATCGCTCCGCTAAGTAAGATATACTTTGGGTTTCTCTGGTGTACATGTAAGTATAAAGTTGTAAGGGTACTAAAGACAATACAATACAATATTTGCATCACGAGCTTCTTGACACGAAAAAAACTTTTGCTTATATTCAGATTGGCTTGACCTATTAAGATATTAAACATAGCTGTTCAATGAGCCGAAGTCTCACAATTGGTTCCTGTGATTTCATTATTCGCTGAGCAGTATGATCGAACAGTCCTTATAAATAGATCTCCGCTTTTGTTTCAGAAATAATAAAGCATTTTTTTTGTGGATAGCACTCCTTTTTTGCCAACTGAATACCTTTATAAGGTGGAAAATGAAGTAAATCTTTTTTTCGTATAGTATTATATTGCTCTAGTATCAAATTTGCTTCAATGGACATCGATAACGCTTCTGATTTTGGCAACCTCTCAGTTTCTGTAAACGTACTTTGACGCTTATAGGCAGTAGTATACTTTGATACACGCAGTGGTGATGAGGTAACATCTCTAACGACCCTCGCAGCATCTGTGCAGCCTGAAGCACGTAAACTCATTTGTACAGCAAATACTAATTCTTCTGAACTCTACTGAGTACGCACACTTTTTGTTTTCAGTCGTTTAGATCGCACACTTACTGCAGTGAAAGGTTTTTTTGGAGAATATTTAGAATATCCCAAAGCTGAATCAAGCCACGTGTTATTTTTCTTTAAAAAACATTCTTCCGTTCGATTAGACTCTTGCCACTTGCGTTTAAATTGGGACAAAAAATTAAAAGTGTCTGTTCTACATTGTTCTTTAATAAATCATAAAATGTCCGTCTCAAAATAAATATTTTCGAACATCCACTTCCTAAAAGAAAAAAATTGCAAACGTTGCATATAATCACTTCTTGTTGATAAACACGAAATATCTTCAAATGGGGCATAGGTAGGAAAAATTTTGTTTAAAATTATAAAAGTAAATACTATTGGTGTCAGTGAACAGAATGTTTAAGTCCTTCTCTGTCACATCGGGAAAATCATGTACATCCGACGATTTTAATGGTGTGAATGACTTTTTCCTTCTATTCCAGTTACCCTACACCAGTTCCATCACTAATGAATTACCGTCACTTTTTTTTTGTAAAAATGAAGGTGGCAACTTCATCTTGTATACCTGCATCACAGTTTAAGCGTTTTCCGAAAGTATCAACCAAAAAAAAACTATTCTGCAGTACACTTGAGCAACTGGTAAAAGTTTATTATCTAGTTGGTTGTGCAGACGTTTGAACTTTGATGTAATGATACCATGCACTGCTTCTACAACCCATCTTAGTTTTTATCACAAATCGGCTGCCGTTAGCTTCTTTAGGGAATAATTGTTTTATTTTTCCTTTTAGAGGTGGCATCAGAACAACCTATCCTTCAGATTCCAACCTGTTTGTCACATCCCAAAAACCTCTGTCAAGATTGAAGACGTTTCCTTCTCTAAAAAGTTTCGTGTACCATCAGCTATCAAAACTGATTGTCTTTCATAGCCATGCAACAGTTTTCTTGATATATATATATATATATATATATATATATATATAATATAAATTATATATTATATTCTTGCTGTCTGTCCGTCTGTCCGTCTGTCCGTCTGTTCGTCGTCGTCTGTCCGTCTGTCCGCCTGTCCCCTGTCCGCCTGTCGCTTGTATATATATATATATATATATATATATATATATATATATATATATATATATATATTTTGCTGTCTGTCCGTCTGTCCGTCTTTGTCTGTCTGTCTGTCCGTCTGTCCGCCTGTCCGCCTGTCCGCCTGTCCGCCTGTCCGCCTGTCCGCCTGTCGCTTGTCTGCCTGTTCCTGTTCCTGTCTGCTGTCCCGTCCGCCTGCTGTCCGCCTGTCCGCTCTGTCTTCTGCCTGCCTGTCCGCCTGCCTGCCTGTCTGCCTGTCTGCCTGTTTCCTGTCCTGTCTGCCTGTCTGCCTGTCTCCGTCTGCCTGTCTGCCTGTCTGCCTGCGCCTGTCTGCCTGTCTGCCTGTCTGCCTGTTCTGTCTGCCTGTCTGCCTGTCTGCCTGTCCTGCTGTCTGCCTGTCTGCCTGTTGCCTGTCTGCCTGTCGCCTGTGTCTGCCTGTCTGCCTGTCTGTGTCTGTGTCTGCCTGTCTGCCTGTCTGCCTGTCTGCCTGTCTGCCTGTCTGCCTGTCTGCCTGTCTGCCTGTCTGCCTGTCTGCCTGTCTGCCTGTCTGTCTGTCCGCCTGTCGCCTGCCGCCTGTCCGCCTGTCGCCTCTCTGTCTGCCTGTCTGCTGTCTGTCCCTGTCGTGTCTGGTCTGCCCTTTCTGCCTGTCTGCCTGTCTGCCTGTCTGCCTGTCTGCCTATCTGCCTGTCTGCCTCTCTGTCTGTCCGCCTCTCTGCCTGTCTGATTGTCTGCCTGTCTGCCTGTCTGCCTGACTGCCTGTCTGCTTGTCTGCCTGTCTGCCTGTCTGCCTGTCTGCCTGTCTGCCTGTCTGCCTGTCTGCCTGTCCGCCTGTCGGCGTCTGCCTGTCTGCCTGCTGAATGTCTGCTTCTGCCTGTCTTGTCTGCCTGTCTGCCATCTGTGTCTGCCTTCTGTCTGTCCGCCTTCTGCCTGTCTGATTGTCTGCCTGTCTGCTTCTGCCTGACTGCCTGTCTGCTTGTCTTGTCTGCCTGTCTGCCTGTCTGCCTGTCTGCCTGTCTGTCTGTCTGTGTCTGCCTGTCTGCCGTCTCTGTCTGCCTGTTGTTCTGCCTGTCTGCGTCTGTCTGCTCTGTTCGTGCCTGTCTGCCTCCCTGTCTGCCTGTCTGCCTGTCTGCCTGTCTGCCTGTCTGCCTGTCTGCCTGTCGCTGTCTGCCTGACCTGTCTGCCTGTCTGTCTGTCTGCCTGTCTGCCTGTCTGCCTGTCTGCCTGTGACTATCTGCTGTCTGCCTGTCTGCCTGTCTGCCTGTCTGCCTGTCTGCCTGTCTGCTGCTGTCTGCCGTCTGTCTGTCTGCCTGTCTGCCTGTTGCCTGTCTGCTGCCTGCTTCTGCCTGTCTGCCTGTCTGCCTGTCTGCCTGTCTGTCTGCTGTTGTCTGCCTGTCTGCCTGTTCCTTCTGCCTGTCTGCCTGTCTGCCTGCTTGTCTGCCTGTCTGTCTGTTCCTGTCTGCCTGTCTGCCTGTCTCTGTCTGCCTGTCTTCCTGTCTGCCTGTCTGCCTGTCTGCCTGTCTGTCTGTCTGCCTGTCTGCCTGTCTGTATCTGCCTGTCTGCCTCTCTGTCTGTCCGCCTCTCTGCCTGTCTGATTGTCTGATTGTCTGCCTGTCTGCCTGACTGCCTGTCTGCTTGTCTGCCTGTCTGCCTGTCTGCCTGCCTGCCTGTCTACCTGTCTGCCTGTCTGTCTGCCTGTCTGCCTGTCTGCCTGTCTGCCTGTCTGCCTGTCTGCCTGTCTGCCTGTCTGCCTGTCTGCCTTCTGCCTGTCAGCCTGTCTGCCTGCTGCCTGTCTGCCTGCTGCCTGTCTGTCTGTCTGCCTGTCTGCCTGTCTGCCTGTCTGCATCTGCCTGTCTGTGTCTCCTGTCTCTGTCTCTGTTCCTTCGCCTGTCTGCTTCTGTCTGTCCGTCTGCCTGTCTGTCTGTCTCCTGTCCCTGTCTGCCGTCCTGTCTGTCCTGCCCTGTCTGCCGTCTCCTGTCTGTCTGTCTGCCTGTCTGCCCGTCTGTCTGTCTGCCTGTCTGCTGTCTGCCTGTCTGCTGTCCGCCTGTCTGCCTGTCCGCCTGTCCGCCTTCTGCCTGTCTGTCTGTCTGCCTGTCTGCCTGTCTGCCCTGCCTGTCTCCTGTCTGCCTGTCTGCCTGTCTGCCTGCCTGCCTGTCTACCTGTCTGCCTGTCTGCCTGTCTGCCTGTCTGCCTGTCTGCCTGTCTGCTGTCTTGTCTGCCTGTCTGCCTGTCTGCTTCTGTTCTGCCTGTCTGACTGTCTGCTCCGCCTGTCTGCTCTCTGTCTGCCTGTCTGCCTGTCTGCCTGTCTGCCTGTCTGCCTGTCTGCCTGTCTCGTCTGCCTGTCTGCCTGTCTGCCTGTCTGCCTGTCTGTCGCCTGTCTGCGCTGTCTGTCTGCCTGTCTGCCTGTCTGCCTGTCTGCCTGCCTGTTCTGCCTGTCTGCCTGTCTGCCTGTCTGCCTGTCTGCCTGTCTGCCTGTCTGCCTGTCTACCTGTCTGCTGCCTGTCTGCCTGTCTGCCTGTCTGCCTGTCTGCCTGTCTGCCTGCTGCTTCTGCCTGTCTGTCTGTCTGCCTGTCTGCCTGTCTGCCTGTCTGCCTGTCTGCCTGTCTGCCTGTCTGTCCTGTCTGCCTGTCTGCCTGTCTGCCTGTCTGCCTGTCTGCCTGTCTGCCTGTCTGTCTGTCTGTCTGTCTGCCTGTCTGTCTGTCTGTCTCTGTCTGTCTGTCTGCCTGTCTGCCTGTCTGTCTGTCTGCCTGTCTGTCTCTGCCTGTCTGTCTGTCTGCCTGTCTGCCTGTCTGCCTGTCTGCTGTCTGCCTGTCTGCTGTCTGCCTGTCCTGCTGCCTGTCTGTCTGCTGCTGTCTGCCTGTCTGCCTGTCTGCCTGTCGCCTGTCTGCCTGTCTGCTGTCGCCTGTCTGCCTGTCTGCCTGTCTGCCTGTCTGCCTGTCTGCCTGTCTGCTGTCTGCTCTGCCTGTCTGCCTCGTCTGTCTGTCTGCCTGTCTGCCTGTCTGCTGTCTGCCTGTCTGTCCTGTCTGCCTGTCTGCTATCTGCCTGTCTGTCTGTCTGTCCGCTGCTGTCTGTCTGTCTGCCTGTCTGCCTGTCTGCCTGTCTGCCTGTCTGCCTGTCTGTCTGTCTGCCTGTCTGTGTCTGCCTGTCTGTCTGTCTGTCTGTCTGTCTGTCTGTCTGCTGCCTGTCTGCCTGTCTGTCTGTCGCTGTCTGTCTGCTGTCTGCCTGTCTGCTGCTGTCGCTGTCTGCCTGTCGCCTGTCTGTCCTGTCTGCTGTCTGTCCTGTCTGCCTGTCCTGTCGCTGTCGCCTTCTTTGCCGTCTGCCTGTCTGGTCTGCCCGTCGCCTGCCTGCCTTCTTTCTGCCTGTCTGCCGTTGTCTGTCTGCCTGTCTGCCGTCTGCCTGTTCCTGCCCTGTCTGCCCGTTCGCCTGTCTGCCTGTCTGCCTGTCTGCTGTCTGCTGTCTGCCCGTCTGCTGCTGCCTGTCTTCTGTCTGCTGTCTGCCTGTCTGTTTGTCTGCTTCTGCCCTGGTTTGCCTGTCTGCCTGTCTGCCTGTCTGCCTGTCTGCCTGTCTGCTGTTTCTGCCTGTTCTGCCTGTCTGCCTTCTGCCCGTCTGCCCGTCTGCCTGTCTGCCTGTCTTTGTCCCTGTCTGCCTGTTCGTGTCTGCCTGTCTGCCCGTCGCCTGTCTGCCCCTGTCCGCCTGTCGCCTGTCTGCCTGTCTGCCTGTCTGCCTGTCTGTCTGCCCTGTCTGCCTGTCTGTCTGCCTGTCTCCGTCTGCCTGTCTGCTGTCTGCCTGTCCTGTCTGCCCTGTCTGGTCTGTCTTCTGCCTGTCTGTGTCTGTCTGGTCTGCCTTCTGCCTGTCTGTCTGCCTGTCTGCCTGTCTGCCTGTCTGCCTGTCTGCCTGTCGCCTGTCTGTCTGTCTTGCCTGTCTGTCTGTCTGTCTTCTGCCTGTCTGTCTGTCTCTGTCTGTCTGCCTGTCTGCCTGTCTGTCTGTCTGTCTGTCTGTCCCCTGTCTGCTGTCTGTCTGTCTGTCTGTCTTCTGCCTGTCTGTCTTGTCTGTCTGTCTGCCTGTCTGTCCGTCTGCCTGTCTGCGTCTGCCTGTCTGCCTGTCTGCCTGTCTGCCTGTCTGCCTGTCTGCCTGTCTGCTGTCTGTCTGCCTGTCTGTCTGTCTGCCTCTGCCTGTCTGCTGTCTGCCTCGTCCTGTCTGCCTGTCTGCCTGTCTGTCTGTCTGCCTGTCTGCCTGTCTGTCCTGTCTGCCTGCTGCCTGTCTGCCTGTCTGCCTGTCTGTCTGCCTGTCTGTCTGTCTGTCTGTCTGCCTGTCTGCCTGTCTGCCTGTCTGCTGTCCTGTCTGCCTGTCTGTCTGTCTGTCTGTCTGCCTGTCTGCTGTCTGCTCTGCTGTCTGCTGTCTCCTGTCTGTCCTGTCTGCCTGTCTGCTGTCTGTCTGTCTGTCTGCCTGTCTGTCTGTCTGTCTGTCTGCTGTCTGTCTTCTGTCTGTCTGCCTGTCTGTTCTGCCTGTCTGCCTGTCTGCCTGTCTGTCTGTCTGCCTGTCTGCCTGTCTGTCTGCCTGTCTGCCTGTCTGTCTGTCTGTCTGTCTGCCTGTCTGCCTGTCTGCTGTCTGCCTGTCTGCCTGTCTGCCTGTCTGCCTGTCGCCTGTCGCCTGTCTGCCTGTCTGCCTGTCTGCCTGTCTGCTGTCTGCCTGTCTGTGTCTGCCTGTCTGTCTGTCTGCCTCTGTCCTCTTCTGCCTGTCTGTTTCTGCTGTCTTGTCGTCTGTCTGCCTGTCTTTGTCGCCTGTCTGCTGTCTGCTGTCCGTCTGTCTGCCTGTTCCCTGTCGTCTGTCTGCTGTCTGCTGTCTGCTGTCTGGTCTGCCTGTCTGCCTGTCTGCTGTCTGTCTGCCTGTCTGTCTGTCTGCTGTCGCCTGTCTGCTGTCTCTGTCTGCCTGTCTGCCTGTCTGTCTGCCTGTCTGCCTGTCTGCCTGTCTGTCTGTTGTCTGTCTGTCTGCCTTCTGTCTGTCTGTCTGCTGTCTGCTGTCTGCCTGTCGCCTGTCTGTCTGCCTGTCTGTCTGTTCTGCCTGTTGCCTGTCCTTGTCTGTCTGTCTGCCTGTCTGCCTGTCTGCCTGTCTGCCTGTCTGCCTGTCTGTCTCTGCTGCCTGTCGCCTGTCTGCCTTCTCTGTTCTGTCTGTCTGTCTGTCTGTCTGCCTGTCTGCTGTCTGTCTGTCTGTGTCTGTGTCTGTCTGTGTCTGTGTCTGTCTGTCTGTGTTGCTGTTGCCTGTCTGTCTGTTGTGTCTGTCTGTCTGTCTGTCTGTGTCTGCCTGTCTGCTGTCTGCTTGCTGTCTGCCTGTCTGTCTGTCTGCTGTCTGTGCTGTCTGTCTGTCTGTCGCTGTCTGCGTCTGTCTGTCTGCTGTCTGTGTCTGTGTCTGCTGTCTGTCTGTGTCTGTCTGTCCTGTCTGTCTGTGTGTCTGTGTCTGTGTCTGTCTGTCTGTCTGTCGTGTCTGCTGTCTGTCTGTGTCTGTCTGTCTGTCTGTCTGTCTGCTGTCTGTCTGTCTGTGTCTGTCTGTCTGCTGTCTGCTGTCTGTCTGTCTGCTGTGTCTGTGTCTGTCTGTCTGTCTGTGTCTGCTGTCTGTGTCTGCTGTCTGTCGTCTGCTGTCTGTGTCTGTCTGTCTGCTGTCTGCTGTCTGTCTGTCTGTGTCTGTGTCTGCTGTCTGTGTCTGTCTGTCTGTGTCTGTGCTGTCTGTCTGTGTCTGTGTCTGTCTGTCTGTGTCTGTCTGTCTGTCTGTCGTCTGTCTGTCTGTCTTGTCTGTCTGTGTCTGTCTGTCTGTCTGTCCTGTCTCTGTTGTCTGTGTCGTCTGTGTGTCTGTGTCTGCCTGTCTGCTGTCTCTGTCTGTCTGTCTGTCTGTCTCTGTCTGCCTGTCTGTCTGTTGCCTGTCTGTCTGTCTGTCTGTCTGCCTGTCTGCCTGTCTGCCTGTCTGCCTGTCTGTCTGTCTGTGTCTGCCTGTCTGCTGTCTGTCTGTCTGCCTGTCTGCCTGTCTGCCTGTCTGCCTGTCTGTCTGTCTGCTGTCTGCCTGTCTGTCTGTCTGCCTGTCTGCCTGTCTGCCTGTCTGTCTCTGTCTGCCTGTCTGCCTGTCTGCCTGTCTGTCTGTCTGTCTGTCTGTTCGTCTGTCTGTGCCTGTCTGTCTGTCTGTCTGTCTGTCTGTCTGTCTGCCTGCTGTCTGTCTGTCTCTGTCTGTCTGTCTGTCTGTCTGCCTGTCTGCCTGTCTGCCTGTCTGTCTGTCTGCTGTCTTCCTGTCTGTCCTGCCTGCCTGTCTGCCTGTCTGTCTGTCTGTCTGTCTGCCTGTCTGCCTGTCTGTTCCTGTCTGCCTGTCTGCCTGTCTGTCTGCCTGTCTGCCTGTCTTCTGTCTGTCTGCCGTCTGTCTGTCTGTCTGTCTGCCTGTCTGCCTGTCTGTCCTGTCTGCCTGTCTGTCTGTCTGTTCCTGTTCTGTCTGCTGTCTGCTGTCTGCTGTCTGTCTGTCTGTCTGCCTGTCTGCCTGTCTGCTGTCTGTCTGTCTGTCTGTCTGTCTGTCTGTCTGTCTGTCTGTCCTGTCTGTCTGTCTGTCTGTCTGTCTGTCTGTCTGTCTGTCTGTCTGTCTGTCCTGTCTGCTGTCTGTCTGTCTGTCTGTCTGTCTGTCTGACTGTCTCTGTCTGTCTGCCTGCTTGTCTGCCTGTCTGCCTGTCTGCCTGTCTGTCTGCCTGTCTGCCTGTCTGCCTGTCTGCCTGTCTGCCTGTCTGCCTGTCTGCCTGTCTGCCTGTCTGCCTGTCTGCCTGTCTGTCTGTCTGCCTGTCTGCCTGTCTGCCTGTCTGTCTGTCTGCCTGTCTGCCTGTCTGCCTGTCTGCCTGTCTGCTGTCTGCTGTCTGCCTGTCTGTCTGTCTGCCTGTCTGTCTGTCTGCTGTCTGTCTGTCTGTGTCTGTCTGTCTGCTGTCTGCCTGTTCTGTCTGTCCTGTCTGCCTGTCTGTCTGTCTGTCTGTCTGCTGTCTGCCTGTCTGCCGTCTGCTGTCTGCTGTCTGCCTGTCTGTCTGTCTGCTGTCTGTCTTTGTCTGCCTGTCTGCTGGTTCTGTGTCTGCTGTCTGCTGTCTGTCTGTTCTGTCTGTCTGCTGTCTGTCTGTCTGCCTGTCTGCCTGTCTGTCTGCTGTCTGCCTGTCTGTCTGTCTGTGTCTGTCTGTCTGTTCTGTCTGTGTTCTGCCTGTCTGCTGTCTGCTGTCTGTGTCTGCTGTCTGCTGTCTGCCTGTCTGCTGTCTGCCTGTCTGCCTGTCTGCTTCTGCTGTCTGTCTGCTGTGCCGTCTGTCTGCCTGTCTGTCTGCCTGTCTGTCTTGCTGTCTGTCTGTCTGCCTGTCTGCCTGTCTGCCTGTCTGCCTGTCTGCCTGTCTGTTCTGTGTCTGCTGTCTGCTGTCTGCCTGTCTGCTGTCTGCCTGTCTGCCTGTCTGCCTGTCTGCCTGTCTGCCTGTCTGCCTGTCTGCCTGTCTGTCTGCCTGTCTGCCTGTCTGCCGTCTGCCTGTCTGTCTGTCCTGTGTCTGTCCTGTCTGTCTTCTGTCTGTCTGTCTGCTGTCTGTCTGTCTGTGTGTCTGTGTCTGTTGTCTGTTGTCTGTGTCTGTGTTGTCTGTTGTGTCTGTCTGTCTGTCTGTCTGTTGCCTGTTCTGTTGTCTGTTGTCTGTGTGTCTGTGTTCTGTCTGTCTGTCTGTCTGTCTGTCTGTCTGTTGTCTGTGTGTCTGTCTGTCTGTTCTGTTGTCTGGTCTGTCTGTCTGTCTGTCTGTCTGTTGTCTGTTGTCTGTCTGCCTGTTGCCTGTCTGTCTGTCTGTCTGTTCCTGTCTGCCTGTTGCCTGTTGTCTGTTGTCTGTTGTCTGTGTCTGTTGTGTCTGTCTGTCTTGTCTTGTCTGTGTCTGTCTGTCTGTCTGTCTGTTGTCTGTCTGTTGTCTGTGTCTGTTGTCTGTCTGTCTGTCTGTTGTCTGTCTGTGTCTGTTGTCTGTGTGCTGTTGCCTGTCTGTCTGTCTGCCTGTTCTGTTGTCTGTGTGTTGTGTCTGCTGTCTGTGTCTGCTGTCTGCTGTTGCTGTCTGTCTGTCTGTCTGTCTTTGTCTGTCTGTCTGTCTGTCTGTGTGTCTGTTTCTGTCTGTGTGTCTGTCTGTTGTGTCTGTCTGTCTGGTCTGCCTGTCTGCCTGTCTGTCTGTCTGCCTGTCTGCTGTCTGTCTGTCTGTGTCTGCCTGTCTGTTTCTGTTCTGTCTGCCTGTCTGCCTGTCTGCCTGTCTGTCTGTCTGCCTGTCTGTGTCTGCCTGTCTGCCTGTCTGTCTGTCTGCTGTCTGTCTGTCTGCTGTCTGCCTGTCGTGTCTGTTCTTCTGTCTGTCTGTCTGTCTGTCTTGCCTGTCTGCCTGTCTGCCTGTCTGCCTGTCTGTCTGTCTCGTCTGCCTGTCTGTTGTCTGCCTGTCTGCTGTCTGCCTGTCTGTGTCTGCCTGTTCCTGTCTGTCTGTCTGTCTGTCTGTTCTGCCTTCTTGTCTGCTGTCTGCTGTCTGCCTGTCTGCCTGTCTGCCTGTCTGCGTCTGTCTGTGCTGTGTCTGTGTCTGTCTGTTCTGCCGTCTGCTCTGTTCTGTCTGTCTTTGCTGCCTTGTCTGTCTGTCTGTCTGTCTGCCTGTCTGCTGTCTGCCTGTCTGCTGTCTGTCTGTCTGTTCTGCTGTCTGTCTGTCTGCCTGTCTGTCTGTCTGCCTGTCTGCCTGTCTGCCTGTCTGCCTGTCTGCCTGTCTGCCTGTCTGCCTGTCTGCTTCTGCCTGTCTGCTGTCTGCCTGTCTGCCTGTCTGCCTGTCTGCCTGTCTGCCTGTCTGCCTGTCTGTCTGTCTGTCTGTCTGTCTGTCTGTCTGTCTGTCTGCCTGTCTTCTGTCTGTCTGTCTTGTCTGCTGTCTGTCTGTCTGTCTGCTGTCTGCCTGTCTGTCTGTCTGTCTGCTGTCTGTTCTGCTGTCTGGTCTGCTGTTGCCTGTCTGCTGTCTGCCTGTCTGCCTGTCTGTCTGTGCCTGTCTGTTGTCTGCCTGTCTGCCTGTCTGCTGTCTGCCTGTCTGTCTGTCTGTCTGTCTGTTCTGTTGTCTGTCTTTGTCTGTCTGTCTGCTGTCTGTTTCTGCTGTCTGCCTGTCTGTCTGTCTGCCTGTCTGTCTGTCTGGCCTGCTGCTGTCTGTCTGTTGTCTTGTCTGCCTGTCTGCTGTCTGCCTGTCTGCTGTCTGTCTGTCTTCCTGTCTGTGTCTGTCTGTTGCCTGTCTGCCGTCTGCCTGTCTGCCTGTCTGTCCTGTTGTCTGTTCTGCCTGTCTGTCTGTCTGTCTGGCCTGTTCTGCTGTCTGCCTGTCTGTCTGTCTGTCTTGCTGTCTGCCTGTCTGCCTGTCCCTTGTCTGTCTGTCTGCCTGTCTGCCTGTCTGCTCTGTCTGTCTGCCTGTCTGCCTGTCTGCCTGTCTGCCTGTCTGCCTGTCTGCTGTCTGCCTGTCTGTTCTGCCTGTCTGCTGTCTGCCTGCTGCCTGTCTGCCTGTCTGCCTGTCTGCCTGTCTGCCTGTCTGCTGTCTGCCTGTCTGCTGTCTGTCTGTCTGCCTGTCTGTCTGCCTGTCTGCCTGTCTGCCTGCTGCTGTCTGCCTGTCTGCCTGTCTGCGTCTGCTGTTGCCTGTCTGCTGTTGCCTGTCCCTGTCTGTTCTGCCTGTGCCTGTCTCCTGTCTGCTTCTGCCTGTCTGTCTGTCTGCCTGTCTGCCTGTCTGCCTGTCTGCCTGTCTGCCTGTCTGCTGTCCTGTCTGCCTGTCGCCTGTCTGCCTGTCTGCCTGTCTGCCTGTCTGCCTGTCTGTCTGTCTGCCTGTCTGCCCTGTCTGCCTGTCTGCCTGCTGCCTGTCTGCCTGTCTGCTGTCTGCCTGCCTGTCTGCCTGTCTGCCTGCCTGCCTTCTGCCGTCTGGCTGTCTGCCTGTCTGCCTGTCTCTGTCTGCCTGTCTGCTGTCTGCCTGTCTGCCTGCCTGCTGCCTGCCTGTCTGCCTGTCTGCCTGTCTGCCCCTGTCTGCCTGTCTGGCCTGTCGCCTGTCTGCCTGTTCCCGTCTCCTGTCTGCCTGTCTGCCTGTCTGCCTGTCTCCTGTTGCCTGTCTGCCTGTCTGCCTGTCTGCCGTCTGCCTGTCTGCCTGTCTGCTGTCTGCCCTGTCGCTGCGCCTGTCTGCCGTCTGTCTGCTTCTGCCTGTCTGTCTCTGTCTGCCTGTCTGCCTGTCTGCCTGTCTGCCTGTCTGTCTGTCCTGTCTGCCTGTCTGCCTGTCTGCTGCTGTCTGCTGCCTGTCCCTGTCTGCTTCTGCCTGTCTGCCTGCTGCCTGTCTGCCTGTCGCCTGTCTGCCTGTCTGCCTGTCTGCTGTCTGCCTGTCTTGTTGCTGTCTGCCTGTCTGCCTGTCTGCCTGTCTGCTGTCTGCTGTCTGCCTGTCCGCCTGTCTGCCTGTCTGCCTTCTGCCTGTCTTGTCTGCCTGTCTGCCTGTCTGCCTGTCTGCCTGTCTGCCTGTCTGCTGCCTGCTGTCTGCCTGTCTCCTGTCTGCCTGTCTGTGTCTGCCTGTCTGCCTGTCTGCCTGTCTGCCTGTCTGCCTTCTGCCTGTTTGCCGGTCTGCCTGTCTGCCTGTCTGCCTGTCTGTCTGGTCTGCCTGCTGCCGTCTGCTTGTCTGCCTGTCTGCCTGTCTGCCTGTCTGCCTGTCTGTGTCTGCCTGTCTGCTGTCTGCCTGTCTGTTGTCTGCCTGTCTGCCTGTCTGCCTGTCTGCCTGCCCTGTCTGTCTGTCTGCCTGTCTGCCTGTCTGCTGCCCTGTCTGCCTGTCTGCTGTCTGCCTGTCTGCCTGTCTGCCGTCTGCCTGCTGCCTGTCTTCCTGTCTGCCTGTCTGCCTGTCTGCCTGTCTGCCTGTCTGCCTGTTGCCTGCCTGCCCTGTCTGCCTGTCTGCTTCTGCCTGCCTGTCTGCCGTCTGTCTCTTCTCCTGTCTGCCTGTCTGTCTGCTCTGCCTGTCTTCTGTCTGCCTTCTGTCTGCCTGTCTGCCTGTCTGCCGTCTGCCTGTCTGCCTGTCTGCCTGTCTGCCTGTCTGCCTGTCTGCCTGTCTGCCTGTCTGCCTGTCTGTTCTGTCTGTCCCGTCTCCTGCTGTTCTCCCTCTGCCTGTCTGTCTCTGCCTGTCTGTTTCTGCCTGCTGTGTCTGTTGTCTGCCTTCTGCCTGTCTGCTGTCTGCCTGTCTGCCTGTCTGCCCGTCTGTCTGTCTGCCTGTCTGCCTGTCTGCCTGTCTGCCTGTCTGCCTTCTGCCTGTCTGCCTGTCTGCCTGTCTGCCTGTCTGTCTGCCTGTCTGCTGTCTGCCTGTCTGCCTGTCTGCTGTCTGCCTGTCTGCTGTCTGCCTGTCTGCCTGTCTGTTGTCTGCCTGTCTGCCTGTCTGCCTGTCTGCCTGTCTGCCTGTCTGCCTGTCTGCCTGTCCGCCTGCCTTCTGCCTGTCTGCCTGTCTGCCTGTCTGCCTGTCTGCCTGTCTGCCTGTCTCTGCCTGTCTGCCGTCTGCCTGTCTGCCTGTCTGCCTGTCTGCCTGTCTGCCTGTCTGCCTGTCTGCTGTCTGCCTGTCTGCCTGTCTGCCTGTCTGCCTGTCTGCCTGTCTGCCTGTCTGCCTGTCTGCCTGTCTGCCTGTCTGCCTGTCTGCCTGTCTGCCTGTCTGCCTGTCTGCCTGTCTGCCTGTCTGCCTGTCTGTCTGTCCGCCCTGTCCTGTCTGTTGTCTGCCTGTCTGCCTGACTGCCTGTCTGCTTGTCTGCCTGTCTGCCTGTCTGCCTGTCTGCCTGTCTGCCTGTCTGCCTGTCTGCCTGTCTGTCTGTCTGCCTGTCTGCCTGTCTGCCTGTCTGCCTGTCTGCCTGCTGGCTGTCTGCCTGTCTGCCTGTCTGTCTGTCTGCCTGTCTGCCTGTCTGCCTGTCTGCTTGCCTGCCTATCTGCCTGTCTGCTGTCTGCCTGTCTGCCTGTCTGTCTGCCTGTCTGCCTGTCGCCTGTTCTGCCTGTCTCCTGTCTGCCCCTGTCTGCCTGTCTGTGTCTGCCTGTCTGCCTGTCTGTTCTGCCTGTCTGTCCTGTCTGCCTGTCTGCCTGTCTGCCTGTCTGCCTGTCTGCTGCTGTCTTTGTCTGCCTGTCTGCCTGTCTGCCTGTCTGCCTGTCTGCCTGTCTGCCTGTCTGCCTTCTGTCTGCCTTCTCTGTCTGTCTGCCTGTCTGCCTTCTTGCCTGTCTGCCTCTCTCTCTGTCTGCCTGTCTGCCTGTCTGCCTGTCTGCCTGCCTGCCTGTCTGTCTGTCTGCCTGTCTGCCTGTCTGCCTGTCTGCCTGTCTGCCTGCCTGTCTGCCTCTCTGCCTGTCTGCCTGTCTGCCTGTCTGCCTGTCTGCCTGTCTGCCTGTCTGCCTGTCTGCCTGTCTGCCTGTCTGCCTGTCTGCCTGTCTGCCTGTCTGCCTGTCTGCCTGTCTGCCTGTTGCCTGTCTGCCTGTCTGCCTGTCTGCCTGTCTGCCGTCTGCCTGTCTGCTGTCTGCCTGCTGCCTGTCTGCTATCTGCCTGTCTGCCTGTCTGTCTGCTCTGTCTGCCTGTCGCCTGTCTGTCTGTCTGCTGTCTGTTGTCTGTCCTGTCTGCCTGTCTGCTGTCTGCCTGTCGCCTGTCTGCCTGTCTGTCTGTCGCCTGTCTGTGTCTGCCTGTCTGCTGTCTGCCTGTCTGCCTGTCGCCTGTCTGCCTGTCTGCCTGTCTGTCTGTGTCTGTGTGTCTGCCTGTCTGCCTGTCTGCCTGTCTGCCTGTCTGCCTGTCTGCCTGTCGCCTGTCTGCCTGTCTGCCTGTCTCCTGTCTGCTGTCTGCCTGTCTGCCTGTCTGTGTCTGCCTGTCTGTGTTGCCTGTGTCTGTCTGCCTGTCTGCCTGTTCGTCTGTCTGCTGTCTGCCTGTCTGCTGTTGTCTGCCTGTCTGCCTTCTGCCTGTCTGCTGTCTCTGTCTGCTGTCTGCCTGTCTGCTGTCTGCCTGTCTGCTGTCTGTGTCTGCTGTCTGTCTGTCTGCCTGTCTGTGTCTGCCTGTCTCCTGTGCTGTCTGCCTGTCTGTGCTGTCTGTCTGCCTGTCTGCTGTCTGCCTGCTGCCTGTCTGCCTGTCTGCTGTCTCCGTCTCTGTCGTGTCTGCCTGTCTGCCTGTCTGCTGTCTGCTGTCTGTCTGTCTGCCTGTCTGCCTGTTCTGTCTGCCTGTCTGCCTGTCTGCCTGTGTCTGTTCTGCCTGTCTGCCTGTCTGCTGTCTGCTGTCTGTCTGCTCTGTCTGCTGTCTGTCTGTCCTGTCTGTGTCTTGCTGTCTGCCTGTCTGTCTGTCTGCCTGTCTGCCTGTCTGCCTGTCGTCTGTCTGCTCTGTCTGCCTGTCTGCCTGTCTGCCTGTCTGCCTGTCTGCCTGTCTGCCTGTCTGCCTGTCTGCCTGTCTGCCTGTCTGCCTTGTCTGCCTTCTGCCTGTCTGCCTGTCTGTCTGTCTGCCTGTCTGTCTGTCTGCCTGTCTGCCTGTCTGCCTGTCTGCCTGTCTGCCTGTCTGCCTGCTGCCTGTCTGCCTGTCTGCCTGTCTGCCTGTCTGTCTGTCTGCCTGTCTGCCTGTCTGCCTGTCTGCCTGTCTGCCTGTCTGCCTGTCTGCCTGTCTGCCTGTCTGCCTGTCTGCCTGTCTGCCTGTCTGCCTGTCTGCCTGCCTGCTCTGTCTGCCTGTCTCGCCTGTCTGCCTGTCCGCCTGTCTGCCTGTCTGCCTATCTGCCTGTCTGCCTGTCTGCATATCTGCCTGTCTGCCTGTCGCTGTCTGCCTGTCTGCCTGTCTGCTGTCTGTCCTGTCTGCCTGTCTGCCTGTCTGCCTGTCTGCCTGTCTGCCTGCCTGCCTGTCTGCCTGTCTGCCTGTTTGCCTGTCTGCCTGTCTGCCTGTCTGCCTGTCTGCCTGTCTGCCTGTCTGCCTGTCTGCCTGTCTGCTTGTCTGCCTGTCTGCCTGTCTGCCTGTCTGCCTGTCTGCCTGTCTGCCTGTCTGCCTGTCTGCCTGTCTGCCTGTCTGCCTGTCTGCCTGTCTGCCTGCCTGTCTGCCTGTCTGCCTGTCTGCCTGTCTGCCTCTGTCTGCCTGTCTGTCTGCCTGCCTATCTGCCTGTCTGCTGTCTGCCTGTCTGCCTGTCTGCCTGTCTGCCTGTCTGCCTGTCTGCCTGTCTGCCTGTCTGCCTGTCTGCCTGTCTGCCTGTCTGCCTGTCTGTCTGTCTGCCTGTCTGATTGTCTGCCTGTCTGCCTGCTGCCTGTCTGCTGCCTGTCTGCCTGTCTGTCTGTCTGCCTGTTCTGCCTGTCTGCCTGTCTGCCTGTCTGCCTGTCTGCCTGTCTGCCTGTCTGCCTGTCTGCCTGGCTGCCTGGCTGCCTGTCTGCCTGTCTGCCTGTCTGCCTGTCTGCCTCTCTGTCTGCCTCTCTGTCTGTCTGCCTGTCTGCCTATCTGCCTGTCTGCCTCTCTCTCTGTCTGCCTGTCTGCCTGTCTGCCTGTCTGCCTGTCTGCCTGTCTGCCTGTCTGCCTGTCTGCCTGTCTGCCTGTCTGCCTGTCTGCCTGTCTGTCTGTCTGCCTGTCTGCCTGTCTGCCTGTCTGCCTGTCTGCCTGTCTGCCTGTCTGCCTGTCTGCCTGTCTGCCTGTCTGCCTGTCTGCCTGTCTGCCTGTCTGCCTGTCTGCCTGTCTGCCTGTCTGCCTGTCTGCCTGTCTGCCTGTCTGCCTGTCTGCCTGTCTGCCTGTCTGCCTGTCTGCCTGTCTGCCTGTCTGCCTGTCTGCCTGTCTGCCTGTCTGCCTGTGCGCCTGTCTGCCTGTATGCCTGTCTGCCTGCTTGCCTGTCAGCCTGTCTGCCTGTCTGCCTGTCTGCCGGTCTGCCTGTCTGAATGTCTGCCTGCCTGCCTGTCTGTCTACATGTCTGTCTATCTGTCTGTCTGTCTGTCTGTCTATTTGTGTGTCTGTGTCTGTGTGCTGCTGTCTGTTGTCTGTGTGTCTGTGTGTGCTGTGTGTGTCTGTGTCTGTGTGTCTGTGTGCCTGTGTGTCTGTGTGTCTGTTGTGTCTGTGTGTCTGTCTGCTGTGTGTCTGTGTGTCTGTGTCTTGTGTCTGTGTGTGCTGTGTGTCTGTGTGTCTGTGTGTCTGTGTGTGTCTGTCTGTGTGTCTGTGTTGCCTGTCTGTTGTCTGCTGTGTGTCTGTCCTGTGTCTGTGTGTCTGTGTCTGTGTGTCTGTGTGTCTGTGTGTCTGTGTGTCTGTGTCTGCTGTCTGTGTGTCTGTGTGTCTGTGTGTCTGTGTCTGTGTGTCTGTGTGTCTGTGTGTCTGTGTGTCTGTGTTCTGTGTGTCTGTGTCTGTCTGTCTGTGTTGTGTCTGTGTCTGTTCTGTGTTGTCTGTTGCTTGTGTTGCTGTGTCTGTGTGTCTGTGTGCTGTGCTGGTTCCTGTTGTGTCTGTGTCTGTGTTCTGTTGTGTCTTGTGTCTGCCGTCTCCTGTTGTGTCTGTGTGCTTCCTGTCTGTGTTGCTGTTGTGTCTGTGTGTCTGTTTCTTGTTCTGTTGTGTCTGTGTTGTCTGTTGTGTCTGTTCTGCCTGTCTGCCTGTCTGCCTTCTGCCTGTCTGCCTGTCTGCCTGTCTGCCTGTCTGCCTGTCTGCCTGTCTGCCTGTCCTTTGCCTGTCTGCCTGTCTGCCTTCTGCCTGTCTGCTTCTGCCTGTCTGCCTGTCTGCCCTTCTGCCTGTCTGCCTGTCTGCCTGTCTGCCTGTCGCTGTCTGCCTGTCGCCTGTCGCCTTCTGCCTGTCTGCCTGTCTGGTCTGCCTGTCTGCCTGTCTGCCTGTCGCCTGTCTGCCTGTTCTGCCTGTCTGGTCTGCCTGTCTGCCTGTCTGGTCTGCCTGCTGCCTGTCTGCCTGTCTGCCTGTCTGCCTGTCCGTTCCTGTCGCCTGTCTGCCTGTCTGCCTGTCTGCCTGTCTCCTGTCTGCCTGTCTGCCTGTCTGCCTGTCTGCCTTCGCCTGTCGCCTTCTTTGCCTTCTGCTGTCTGCCTGTCTGCCTGTCTGCCTGTCTGCCTGTCTGCCTGTCGCCTGTTGCTGTCTGCCTTTCGTCTGTTTGCCGTCTGCCTGTCTGCCTGTCTGCCTGTCGCCTGTCTGCCTGTCTGCCTGCTGCCTGTCTGCCTGTCTGCCTGCTGCCTGTCTGCCTGTCTGCCTGTCTGCCGTCTGCCTGTCTGCCTGTCTGCCTGTCTCCCTGTCTCCTGTCGCCCCTTTCGCCTGTCTGCCTTTGCTGGCCCCTTGTTGCCTGTCTGTTTCCCTGTCTGCCTGTCTGCCTGCTGCCTTCTGCCTGTCTGCCTGTCTGCCTGTCTGCCTGTTGCCTGTTGCCGTCTGCCTGTCTGCCTGTCTTGTCTGTCTGCCTGTCTGCCTGTCTGCCTGTCTGCCTGTCTGCCTGCTCCTGTTCCCTGTCTGCCTGTCTGCCTGTCTGCCTGTCTGCCTGTCTGCCTGTCTGCCTGTCTGCCTGTCTGCCTGTCTGCCTGTCTGCCTGTCTGCCTGTCTGCCTGTCAGCCTGTCTGCCTGTCTGCCTGTCTGCCGGTCTGCCTGTCTGAATGTCTGCCTGCCTGCCTGTCTGTCTACATGTCTGTCTATCTGTCTGTCTGTCTGTCTATTTGTGTGTCTGTGTGTCTGTGTGACTGTGTGTCTGTGTGTCTGTGTGTCTGTGTGTCTGTGTGTGTCTGTGTGTCTGTGTGTCTGTGTGCCTGTGTGTCTGTGTGTCTGTGTGTCTGTGTGTCTGTGTGTCTGTGTGTCTGTGTGTCTGTGTGTCTGTGTGTCTGTGTGTCTGTGTGTCTGTGTGTCTGTGTGTCTGTGTGTCTGTGTGTCTGTGTGTCTGTGTGCCTGTGTGTCTGTGTGTCTGTGTGTCTGTGTGTCTGTGTGTCTGTGTGCTGTGTGTCTGTGTGTCTGTGTGTCTGTGTGTCTGTGTGTCTGTGTGTCTGTGTGTCTGTGTGTCTGTGTGTCTGTGTGTCTGTGTGTCTGTGTGTCTGTGTATCTGTGTGTCTGTGTGTCTGTGTGTCTGTGTGTCTGTGTTTCTGTGTGTCTGTGTGTCTGTCTATCTGTGTGTCTGTGTGTCTGTGTGTCTGTGTGTCTATGTGTCTGTGTGTCTGTGTGTCTGTGTGCCTGTGTGTCTGTGTGTCTGTGTGTCTGTGTCTGTGTGTCTTTGTGTCTGCGTCTCTGTGTGTCTGTGTGTCTATGTGTCTGTGTGTCTGTGTGTCTGTGTGTCTGTGTGTCTGTATGTCTGTGTGTCTGTGTGTCTGTGTGTCTGTGTGTCTGTGTGTCTGTGTGTCTGTGTCTGTGTGTCTGTGTGTCTGTGTGTCTGTGTGTCTGCGTGTCTGTGTGTCTGCGTGTCTGTGTGTCTGTGTGTCTGTGTCTGTATGTCTGTGTGACTGTGTGTCTGTGTGTCTGTGTGTCTGTGTATCTGCGTGTCTGCATGTCTGCGTGTCTGCGTGTCTGCGTGTCTGTGTTTCTGTGTGTCTGCGTCTGTGCGTCTGTGCGTCTGTGCGTCTGTGCGTCTGTGCGTCTGTTCGCCCGTGCGTCCGTGCGTCCGTGCGTCCGTGCGTCTATGCGTCTGTGCGTCTGTGCGTCTGTGCGTCTGTGGGCCTGTGCGTCTGTGGGCTTGTGCGTCTGTACGTCTGCGCGTCTGCGCGTATGTGCGTCTGCGCGTCTGTGCGTCTGTGCACCTGTGCTTCTGTGCGTGTGTGCGTCTGTGCGTGCCTGCGTGTGTGCGCGTGTGCGGGTGTGTGCGTGTGCGCGTGTGCGCGTGGGCGCTTGGGCGCGTGTGCGCGTGTTCGCGTGTGTGCGTGTGCGCGTGTGCCTGTGTGCGTGTGTGCGTGTGTGCGTGTGTGCGTGTATGCGTGTGCTGTGTGTGTGTGTGTGTGGTGTGTGGTGTGTGTGTGTCGTGGGTGCGTGTGTGTTTGTGTGCCTGTGTGCGTGAGTGCTGTGTGCCTGTGTGCGTGTACGTGTGTGCGTGTGTGCGTGTGTGCGTGTGTGCGTGTGTCCGAGTGTGTGTATGTGTGTGTGTGTGTGTGTGTGTGTGCGAGTGCGTGCGGGCGTGCGTGCGTGCATGCATGCGTCCGTAAATTTTCATACTTTAATAGAGAAGATTAAAACTCAGGTCATCAATAACTCGCGTGAGTTATTGATGACACCGTTCAAGATATTGAGGAATTGGATAGTCGTAGTTAAATAATGGTTCGTTAATGAGTGTGTGTGTGTGTGTGCGTGCGTGCGTGCGCGCGTGCGTGCGTGCGTGCGGGCGGGCGGCGGATGGGCGGTCGGCGGGCGGGCGGTGGTCGTGCGTGCATGCTTGCATGCGTGCGTGCTCGCGTGCGTGCGTGCGTGCGCCCGTGCGTGCGTGCTTGCTTGCGTGCGTGCGTGCGTGCGTCCGTAAATTTTCATACATTAATAGAGAAGATTAAAATTCAGGTCATCAATAATTCGCATGAGTTATTGATGACACCGTTCAAGATATAAAAGAATTGGATAGTCGTAGTTAAATAAAGGTTCTTTAAAGAGATTTCTTTATGTAATAAATTATTGTATAAATTTGCCTACATTTAAGGGGTCAAACTATGCAATTATTTAAAATTAATTCGTTCAAATTTTTCCAAGCATTTTTTTTGTTTTTTTTTATATATTCTAGGTAATCTGCCACTCTTATGAATGCAACTAACCTGCTTCTTCTAAAGCGAAGTGATATTATCCTGATGGAAACATTACCTCCGATTTTTCCGTAAATAGAAAACATTCCTCGTATTTCTGGTATAACATACACAAACTCTTAGTTTATTTGAAAGGGAGCTAAATTTGCTTTAAAATGATTTGGAACAGGTATCTTGAAAGATAAACGAGATATCTATTTTTAACTTTCAACCTACATCTACATATGTAGGTATAGAAGGTTATGCAATCGACTTTTTTTTTTCACTATCGCTAAATCGACTTATTAGCTCATATTACAACTTTTGGCCAAGCTTCTTCAAGATCGGCCATGATGTCTGGATGTCTCGGGGAGGGGGAGGGCTTATTAGGGTCAGTTTTTGGTTTTTATTAAATATTTCTAAAACAGCTGAATATTTGAAAAGTATAAAAATACCCCATATATTTGTTAGTATTTTGCAAGAAAGTCCTGTAATGCATTAGTATTCACCTAGGTTAGTCTGAATCCGTAATTATAATAGTAATAGTAGTAATAGCTACAATAATTTTAATTGAAAAATCAAATTAATTTTCCATGCATTTTATCAAGTGGGTAGGGAAACGTCATTTGTCATTTAGTTGAATTATTAAACGTCGTTGTTGTACGTTTAATATTAATTTAAAGTAATTTTTCTGTTCATGTTACTTGTTTTGAGGTAAAGTTTTAAACATTTTGATTAATATGACAATTCAGGGTAAAATCTAAGATAATCTAATCTTATTTATTGAAGGGGTTACCTAACTACCTTTATACGCACGACGTGCGATAAAGACCTGAGTATGCACGCTCTTGGGTTTGTTTTGGATGGTTTATACATATTATACATGAATACTAAAAACCATATTTTAATTTCCGTTGATTTCGAGATTATGTATGATTTCAGTAATTAAGAATAAGATTAAAAGTTATACAGTTGTGCTTTACTGTCTATCCCAATGCACCTTCATTCGCCACATTATCATAATCTTTGTACGATCTGCATCCAACTTTGCGTTTATAAACTCGACCCATAGTGCGGAACTTGTAATTCAGACTGCACTAAGGGAAAGATAGTTTAGTGTTAAATAAAAGCATAATGGAAAACTTAATTCCACTTTGTTGTAGAATGTGGGGTGAAATTTATAACTATTTATGGCAAGACAAAATGTTATCAAAGTGACCCCAAAACGCGATCAAAGTGACTCCATTCATTAAATGGTGCTATAGCTTTTGAATAGTGTAAATACCCGCCAACTACGAGGAAATTTAAGTTAAGTATATTAAAAATTATTATTAATTTTATTAAATACATAAATAAAAAGTTTACCTCGAGGAGAAATTTACATCAGTTCTACATACATAAAGACAAAATTTACATCGATTGGGGCTTGTACTTCGAAATCGCGCAGTTGGTGAGCGCGGTACTCTACCAAAGTACAGGTCGTAGATTCATATCCTACTTGAGGTAAACTTTTTATTTATGTATTTAATAAAATTAATAATAATTTTTAATTACATATTTACTTTTGAACGTATTCGTTCATAACAAAAACTTACAATAATTTAGGTTAAGTATAGATTCATAGACACTATATTTACATTACAGCGCCCAAAACAAATTCCGTCGCAGTATCAAAGACACTCCACAAAATCAATTCCTCCCCAGTTTACAGTATCTTATTATATATATATATATATATATATATATATATATATATATATATATATATATATATATATATTCATTTTAACAACCGTTATTATTATTTTCAGCTATAAAATTGTCACGCCCCCTCTTATCCAAATATAAAAATAAGCACAAATTTCGTATAAATTTCTAAGTTTTAATGCAAGTATCATACCTTCTCAATAACAAGTTATAATCAACGTGAGTGTTTCTACGTTTTTAACAACAAATGATTTGCCAATTTGGGTTTTAGCATTTTTATCATATTAATTCTAACAAGAAGGAACTGCAGCCTTGACCATCATTCATTACTAATGGCATTAACTAATTGCCGCTGGATGCTCAAGCTACTCCCAATATAAGTAAAATTACTTACTTGTACCACTTTTTATTTTGTGGAAATATGTGAGTTATTAAAGTTTCCCATGTGAACGTTATGGTTCATCGCGTTCAATATTAATATTAATAATATTGCATTCAAGATTGAATACTACGACCAAACCACAGGAACGCCAATTCTGATACTGCTTATAAAAGCTTAACATGTAAAAGTCACATTTAACTTATATCCATATTGACATGATAAAGTATGCTGATCCTAGAGTTTTATTTTTCTAGTTCACAACGTATTTCATGTGTTAAGTAAGCAAAAGTATTACGAAAAATAGCGTATTATTACATAACTAATGTGCACTTTAACCTTTTGGCTTATTTTTGTCCTTAAATAGGGTCTCTTGCAATAAATAACCAAATTTTGAAAGGAAAACCACTAATATTCTTTTTAATTCTTGATTTTGATGAATGGAGACTTCCAAACTGCGCAAATAAATCGCTTCATGGCGTAAGTTATCTAATAATGAAGGATTCAAGCTAATATCTGGTTCTGTAAAAACGCTCGCAATAGTACATTCTTTAATTCTTAAAAAAAATCAAATTATACTTGAAGTCAAAAGCTGAGAAAACTAGTTTGAATTATTATAAGTTTTTGTTATGAACGAATAAGTTCAAAAGTAAATATGTAATTAAAAATTAAGTTTAGAATTTACATCGGTTCTACATACATAAAGACAAAATTTACATCGGTTGGGGCTTGTACATCGATAGCGCAGTTGGTTATCGAGGTACTCTAGCAAAGTACAGGTCGTAAGTTCAAATCATACTCGAGGTAAACTTTTATGTATGTATTTAATAAAATTAATAATAATTTTTAAACTAGTTTGAAAATTGTAAAAGTAGTCACAGATAAAGCTTGACGTAAGAATTAAATATCTAGTTAAATTATAACACTTCTTGTTACTACTTAAGGACTAATCATTATTGATCATGTACTTGATGAAAAATTTTGAATCTTGTGTTGATGTTTCGAAATACTGCGCCCTATTTCATCTGAATAATGTTTAAGCACATTTTTAGTGAAATTTTAAGTGGCCATAACGTTTGACAAAAAACCATTTTATGTGGAAGCAATGTGCCATTTCCGTGATCAATAAGGTAAAATATTAATGAGGAAAGTAGTTTTGAATATAGGCTATGCGCAAAATTTCTCAAACATGAAATCACTTTGCAAAAATATATAATACAGTACGTACGTCAGATAATTTTTTTTCTTTTGTATTTTTCAGAACTTCTGTGTTAAAAATTAATAGATTTAAAACGTTTTAGTATTAATGTATTGAGGGCTGAAATTATTTAAAAGTTTTTTTTGAAGGTTAAGATATTTAGAATTGTGTATTTAAAATTAAAAGCGTAAATTTCATGTCGATTAAATGAAACGTAATTTGAGAAATATAAGATGTGGGTATAAAATTGTGTTTTTTTTTGTTGTTTGAGAACCTATGGGTTTTTTTATTACAAATTAAAATTTAGAACTCCATTTCCGTAAGGGTACGTATTTTTGAGTTTGGCTACCTTTAATCAATTAAAGTCTTTTGTAAAGCTACGATTCCTCTCCGCACGTGGGTGTTCCTATGTTAGTGAAAAGGATTTAGATTAGTTTCTGCGTAAACATTATGGCTATTCCTAGTTATTTTGGGTATCAATAATTGTAGTTAATGAATTTGAAATTACGTCTTGTAAAATTAAATTCAGTATTGAAGTTATTACTTTTTATTGACCATCGTTTGCAAATTTAAGTTATAGGCGACAGATTGTCGCATTTCATTTTGATAAATTTTAGTCAACAGACAAACAGCTTAGCTTCTACATACGTGATTTTAAGGTTCATTTTCATTGTCGAAGACGTATCAAGTTTCATTGACATGGTACCATGAGATCTTATGCAGAGAGGAATGTTTTTTATGGCGTAATTTTCTGTTTCATCTGCCGATGTGTCTCCGTTCTTAGCGCGTACGATGATTTAAAGTATTGAAGTTGAAGGATTAGCTAATTGAGATATTGAGAATTAAATTGAACATGGGATGATCTGGATGATGTTCAAGTCAGTCTAGACTTAGATGTAGGGATGTCAAGACTCCCGTTATTGCGGCCCCGGCCGCGTACTCGAAGTTTGTGTAGGAGGGTGGAACCTTCTTACGTCTCTAGCGTGGTGAAAGAGCTTTCGTTGGGGAAAAACCCTATTAACGCTTCAAGGAGGATATGCATTGGACTCACCCACCTAGGTAAAGTAATGTAGTATCGGATGTCATTGTCAATATTGACATTTTGGTGTTTTAAGAATAGGTGTTTACTGCATTCAGCTATTGAGTGAGAAATTGTAGATTTACGTAACTTTACGATGACAACTTTTTAGTTGCTTTATTATTTACTACAAGCCTTAACGTAATATGTTATTTAGTCATTGTCCTTTTGATCTGGTTGATCAATTGTATTTTAAGATAAGTTTTAATAGATATAACGTAACTTCATTATGCCGTGAAAGGGTCGTTGACCGGAGAGCTCACTTATTTAAACGCCACTGTTTATGGTTTTGGCGATTATACGCAAGGATTATTTAGTAGTTATTTTTAGGAAACAACTATCGATTGTAGACACCATAATACCTATATTAGCCATGTGGTAAGCAAATGTGTCTTATTTCTTGTGGTGTAGCTGTGTATTTTCGCATTAGGTATTACGACGCCGATATTGACATTTAGTAAATTTTAGGACATTTATGGACATTGGAGCCCGTCTGCGTCATTTTGTTGTGTTGTACGTACATTTGGAACTGAATAATTAATTACCGTTTTGACCTGTTATTTTTGGTTATTGGGTCAATAATTTGGCGTTGAAGTTTATCTAAAGGCGGATTTTAGATGAAGCTTAGGATTTTATTGAAATTTAGGTAAACTTTGCGTAGAATTTTTGAGTAGAGGTGGGTGTTGTATTTTGAGTGTACATTATGGTTTTCTGTTAGGCTATTATTAAGATCTAGTTCATGACGTTTTCCCGCTATACATGTATCTAACAGGTAGCGCCTTTATGACCTTCTATCCCGATTTTCACCTTAGGGAGTTGTGACGAGTGCCCTTTTGCAGTATTAGGCAAGAACCCTGCCGATGCCACTGAGCTATACCGTTGCCCGCACACTACCTTTACCGGCTGATGCTCTAATGAGAGTTTGGCCCGCAACATACTTTTTTCTAGTAGCTATAATGCCAAAATACAAATCAATCTGACATTTGTGAAATTTTACATACAGCATAATTTCATATTTTGAATTTTCTACAAGATGGTGTTTTCTCAATTACCATAATCGTCCAGAATTTTAAAAACTAAAAAATTGCTTGAAATTATTTTTAAATATTATAATATTTTAAGTAGTGAAGTATCCCAAAACATCAAAACGCAATTCATAATTTTCACCTATAATGAATTCAATCTGGGACACGCTGTATGTTAAATCATGATTTGCTATCGAAATTATAAATTTTTATAAATAATAAATAAAAATGCACAATTAAAGTAATTATAATTTGGGTATGTAATCATGTATTTTTAATTTTTTTTTTTACAAATTTACACGTTTCGGTAACAATTACCGTTATCGTCTCCTCTAAATAACAATAGCTTTAAAGAATTAATTACGGTGTAAAATAAATATATTAATATTGAAAACTCAAATATAAGCCTGCTGTAATAGTTAAGGAACGTATATGGAAAAGCCAATCAAGGAATCTAATATTATTTTAGTAAAGATTAGCTAGACCTGTAATAAATTATATATTATCAGCCGCATTGAACATGACAAATCAGTAGAGCATCTAACGGACGAAAGCTAACAGTGAAAAATGTCACTATCAAAAAATAAGTTTAACAAAATTTAATCAAAATATAATGTATGTTCAAAGTTGTGAAACACTCTAATTTTAAAGGGGTAAAAGTATTCACAGTTAACAACATCATACCAAATAAATTTCTAGTTTCAATCAATAAATCCAACAAATAATTAATTTTCCGTTAATATTTAAGACCCGTTATCTTTATTATACAATGACAAAAATATGTGTACGTTTATTCTTATCTTAATGTGAACTATACTCTGTGTCCAAGATAAAGATTCTCGGTATGAGGATCTCGGAAATGGTAATAGATACAACTCCGGTTAATGGGAAAGCAGTTGTGTAATTAGGGGACTAACAAAATGACACAAAAAAATCTATGGTGTGATTTTTTGTTTTTGAGACATTTGAAACAATTTTAATTTTTGAAATTTCTCTTTTATTTTGTTCTGGCGTTATTATAAATGATAGAGCAAAAATACAAACACTTCTTCTTGGCAACTTGTTACGGGCCTTAACATGGCATATGTAGTCAGTTTTTCAATCGGACTTTTCCTATTTTCATAGCCATCATGGACTTATTTTTTTAAATACGGTGCTGACATTTTGAAAACTGATACTAAAAGGTCTTTTTTATTACAAATTCAGCAATGCATCGCATTCGATGGTCTGATCGCGTTTTGAACCTTTTGTGGACCATCATCACGAAATCTTTGTACACAGTCCTACATTTTCAAAAAAGTGTATTTAGTTAACTTTCCTTTGCGTTTAATATTTTATAAAATAAGGAAAAGTGCTAAAATAAAATATGGTTAATTATGCAACAACATAAAAAATTTAAATTGCCTATTTAAGGGATCATTATCAAATATTGCTAAAATACATATGTACAATTTAAAAAAAAAATTGATTCCTTCAACCTTATAAAGAGTTTTTCACGAATCTCCAAAGATAAATAATATCTCACAGTTCTATCAGCGACATCATAACAACGATGTGGTGTTCTGAAAAAGAATAAATAAAAACAAGCGGCGTTGAAAAAAATAAAAAAAGACGGTTTTGAAGTAATTCAGTATCTGTCATAATTTAGTATTGTGCAATTTTCTATTTTACTGGTACTAGTATTTAACTCTGAATTAGTTAATTTATGGTAGTTATTATCAAAAGTATGGCGCAATTTTCAAACGTAGAAAAATATAATATGGTATCATCTAGTTTTATTGGCCGTTACGGAAAATCCAATAATTTCTGCACGACACATTGAACAAACAATTGGAGTGGCCCATTCTACTGCTCATTTTATTTTACAAAAAGGAAAAATAGGTCCATTTAAATTTAGACTTTCTCATGGATTTCAATCAGGGTTTCGGCGAGACGCAGAGAGTTCTGTGAATGGTATACCAAACAATGTGTAGATAATGAACAATTTCCACATAAAATCATTTGGTCGGATGAAAGTTGTAAGCCCTTTCCTCTGGAAGAAAGGAAGATTACTTTACTTTGCCTCGGAACTAGCTCAATAGGTTCCTGTGCTCGCACGAAGGGGGTGGTTCGCTTTTATGATATCAGTTTGCTCGCTTTGTTAACGTTGCCCACATTGAACCAAAGACTTATAATGTTCTAAGCGTATATTTGCTTATTTTTTGCAATAACAATTATCTCAACTTAAAAACTACGTATACACATGAAATCAAAAGAAATAAAATATGTTACTTCTACACTTTTAGGGTCCTCATCCTTTTGGTTATTCTGTCCGCTGGATTTTCTGTGAAAATATGGTTACTAGTGGTGGTTGTTTGTAAATGACCTACTCTACGTCCTGTTTTAATTTGAATTAAAACTAAGTGATCAAAAGAAATAAATTATTATTTCTGAAGCCGGCCCTGTTCTTTCAGAAGCATTAAATGTTATAATACCGTTACGGGATACCGGGCGAACACGTGCCGGAAGAGAACGCTGGTCATTAACGCTTTATACCTGCGAAGGCCTTTTAAAATAATCGATATCTTATAGAGGCATGTTCGTATATAAACGAAAAATACGTGTTTTAAAACACAATGTTCTATGTATCAATATTCGTCCATTATTGAACCAACTTTTAGCCAATATTCTGTTCCACTTGGGTTAGGTTGCTTTGGTAAAATAAAAGCTTTTACACTTGGATTTTCTAATGAAATGTATTACTTTCGGGACTAAAGAAATATGTTTCGGGATCACGTATTCTCATTTAATTGTTTAAGCGAGGTTATTAATTAAGGACCTTTATTATAATTATCTCTATTAATTTGAGGAAATTATATTCGATACAGAATTTATATTTTAACCAAATTAAAGATTTACATTTTATTAAACGGAAACGCTTTTACTATATCACATCGATTTCGCGTATAATTTAAACCGTACAAATCTTCTTATTCGCACGAGATTTATAACTAACGGTAACAGACTTAAACAATTACCCTAATTGTTTAAAACGGAATAAACTAATGTTATTACTTGCACGAGATTTGTAACTACGGTAAAGGATTTAAACAATTATCCTAAAAAACGGGATAAACTAGTGTTACTTCTGGATCTCTCCCGATGGGCGAGTAGTTAGATCGGCGGTTGCTTACGTGTTCTAATTAAACTGTATTACTTTCACGTTTACACGACTTGCGGTGCTTCTTTTAATGAGCTGGGTGATCAAATGGGATCTACCTACGGGTATTGGGTTGCTGTCAATCTGCTGCTTCCTGTACTTCACTTGTCTGGCCTAGAGTGGGCGTGAGTCTGTGTGCTATGTGTGGGTGGAATATCCGTTACAATAATCTGGCACTCACCGGTTGCGCTGTGAAAAGGATATCCCGGTGGTTGACAGAATTTAGGCAAGTTCTATTCAACGGAGTAAATGAAAGATGACGAAGGGCTTTCAGCCGGCGTAACATCGTTCAATTCGCGTCTGTGTAAGGTTGTGTATATGTACTTACGTGCGTTCAGCCTCAGATTTCAGCAGCTCTAGGCCCCGTTGTACGTAGATGATGTTCATGTGGCGGTGTCGCGTTTAATAACTATGACGTCGGTGCAGGATAACTACGACAAACGGTTCGTGACGTACCAAAGTTCGACAGCTTGGCGTGAGCAAGTAGTAGTCTTCGGAACGGGTCGGCACACGAGAGTTGTCATCCGGTATTTTTTTTAATTCGTTTGTTTCTTTTTCGGGATCTTATTTTTTTCTTGGGTTCCATAAATGTCTTCTTTCTTCGGCAGTTTAGGGATCTTCTCCCTCTTCAGGTCTGGGTATTATGTGTTTGTGTTGTGTTATATTTGTGTATTGAATGTGGTTACAATATTGATATTTTGATTTTGTGGTAAATATATATATATATATATATATATATATATATATATATATATATATATATATATATATATATATACATATATAAAGTGTAAAGTGTATATATTGGATGTGTAGTGGGTAGCACTATTGGATGGATAGAATTGTCCGTTTTCGTTGCGGCGGTCGTCATCGTTCACTCGCCAGGATTGGTTTTGGTTTTATCTAAGGATGTAGGGTGTATTGTCGAGGAACTCTTCGAACTCCTCTGGTAGGTTATCTGATCCTTGAAGTAGGAGTACTGGGAGGTGTTTGAATTTGGTTTTGGGTTTTCGTGGTAGTTCTAGGTTTGTTGGAAAATGGAATTTGTAAAATTTGTTTGGTTGGGATCGTGTCACCGTTTGTCCTGCGGTTTGTGTGTTTGGTCTGTAGTGTTATTTTTCTGTCGGTTATTAGTTGAATGTTGGCGTGTTGTATGGTTAGTTCGTTTGGATGTCTGAAGTGTGGTTTGTGTATGGAGCGTAGTATTGTCCTTTCGCAGGAGGCGATGGATTGGAGTTGGTTAGTTTTTAGGCTTGCGTACAATGGGATCTCGGTAGTCGAGTATCGGTCGAATGTAAGTTTTGTACCTGTGTTGTAGGATTTTGGGGTGAAGCCTCTGACGTTTCCTTCAATAGTGATGCGCGGCTGCGTATCTTATTGAGAGCGCCGCTAACGTCGGATTGCCAGTGTAGGGTCCGGGAGAATGTGATACCGAGGTATACGATGGTGTCTTGTAGTAGTAGTCTTCGTCCGCGTAGGGTGAAGTTGATGTTGTTGAAGGTTTGTCTGTCGAAGTTGGATAAATTGGGATGTTTTGTTTGGGTTTATTGTTAGTCTTCACCGGTTAGCCCAGTTGGAGGAGTGTGTATGTTGCTGGGTTATTAGTCTGTTTGCCCCGCTACTGTCCCTACTGGCCGCCTAGAGAGCAGTGTCGTCGGCAAATTGTGATACTGTTATGTTGGGGTTGGTGCTTTGGGGAATGTCGTATGCATAGATGGTATATAGTATAGGTGCCAGGGCCGATCCTTGCGGAACTCCGGCAGTGGGATTAAGAGTTGGGGAAGTGGAGGAGCCTACTCATACCATCACACATCTTCCTGTCAGATATGAGAGAAGGAGTAGGACGAATGCGGTCGGGAAGCCTAACTGTCGTGGTGTATTTACTAGTTCTGCGTGCCATACCTTGTCAAAGGCTTTTTGATGTCGAGGAAAACCGCGAGGCAACAGTCACCGTGGTTCAGTGCTTTGGAGGATTCTGTATAGAGTTTTACTAGGGGGTCGTGGCAAGATCGGTTCGGTCTAAAGCCGAATTGGCTGTTTGATACGATGTCGTTGGCTTCGAGATGTTCTCTTAGCCTTTGGGACAGGATGGTCTCTAGACATTTGCCCATACAACTTAAAAGGGAAATTGGTCTATAGGATGAGGGTTGGAAAGGGTCGGATCTAGGTTTGGGTAGCATGACGGTGGAAGCGGACTTCCATTCCGTCGGGAAATAGGATAGGGCAAGGCATCTGTTGTATGTTTGGGATAACAGCCTAATGGCGTTGGGTGTTAAGTTTTTGAGCATTAATCGGTTAAGTCCGTCTTGTCCTGGAGCGGAATTTTTCCCTTGTTTAAGAGTCTGTAGTATTTGATCGGGTGAAATGGGTCTAAGGAAGGGGTCGTTGTCGGTTAGTACGTGCGATCTCTGGTTTTGGTTTAGGATTTGGAAAGCCTCAAGGTTCTGTTCGAACCGAGCATTGAAATCGTTGTCAAACGATGGATCGTCGGGGGTAGTGAGGACGGATTGCAGGTGAAGGCCGAACAGGTCGCCCTTCTCCTGGTCGGAAACTTCGAGGGTACCTTGAGGATTGACTAGGCAGCATTTTGATTTGATTTTTTGTTTCGTTATGATTTTGAATTTGTGCCAGAATTTGGGACTTCGCGGTAGTCTAGTTTGGCTGTTTCTTTTATCCAATTTTTCTGGGTGTATTTGCTTGTCTCTAGCCCGATTATTGCGCTTAGTCTGTTATATTCGGTTTTTAGTGCTGGGTCTCCGGTCTTTAGAAATCGTCGGTATATCCGTCATTTTTCCTTGATCAGGGAACGATGCGGGGTGGAAGTGGTTTCCGGGTAATGTGTATTACTTCTGTCGGGATAGCTGCGTTGGCAGCGTCGGAGATAAATTGGGTCAGTCCTAGTACTGCTCTGTCTTTGTCGTCTGTAGTGTTAAGGGGTAGACCTGGGAGGCTTTTGGAGATGTGTTCATTGAACACATTCAAATCAGCGTTTTGAAAGTTTTTGCGTGTGATTGTTGTTTAATTTGGGGGAAGTGCGGGGCCTAGCGATGTTTTGACTAGTAAGGGAAAGTGGTCTGACGTTATTGTTGTGCCGAGGTGGCAGTTGTCATCAAAATACTGTGTTATTTGTTCGGAGCATATTATGTGGTATGTAGTAGCCGTTGTGTCTAATAAATGTGGGGTGAATATTCCTAATTCGTAATATTGGTAGTCTTAGTAGTTCGTTCGTTAGTATTTGTCCGTTTGCATTGTCCGTCGTGTCTCCAAATTGTTGTTGTTAAGTCTCCTAGTAGTACTGAATTGGGATGTTGGCTAAATATTGTAGTAGCGGAGAGGAACGGGTGTTATGGCCGGGTAGGTTATGAAAGCAAAATACTATTACAGCGGATGAGGGAAGGTGTACCGTTGCAGCTACACACTCTATGTGTTGAAGGTGCGGCGGTAAGGTGTAGGGAGTGAATGGGTGTCGGGAGTGAATCAGCATTGCAATACCTCGTTTGCCTCTGTCGGGATTGTTACGCAGGTAGGTATTGTAATGGCTTATGTTGGATAATTTTGTTTCTGTTATGGCTAGTATTTGTATGTGGTCAGTGTCGAGTAAGTGTTTGATCAGGTGGCGTTTTCGTCGAATGCCACCCGCGTAAACAGTTCCTACCGTTAGGGTCATTGCGAAGGGAAGTAATGAGGGGAAGTTAGGGGATGAAAGAATGGAAATGAAGTGGGAATTTACTCCTGTCGGTAGTAGGGAGTGCTAAAACCGACTTTCGTGCCGCTCCAACTGCAGTACACACGCCTGTCTAAGAACTCCCTGGCTACAAGGGCTCTCAGGAAGGTGTTGTTCCTGAGAAAATGCTCTTGGCTCTTGTCGTCAGGATCGTAGGAGGTGGTGGAAGCTGTTTAGTGCTTGGAATGGGAAGCTACCTGGGAGGAGAGTATGGAATTTTCCGCCGTTTCTCACAATCGAAACTGTAAGAAGGGTGGGAGCCGCCGCAGTTGCTATACTTTGGCGAGGATATGGAAGGGCAGGCTTGGGATTTGTGGGGCACTTGAGGGTTTGGGTAGAACAATCTACTGCTTGGTGACCCACCTGGGTGCAGGTGGGACAGAACTTGGGAACTGGGTTGGGTGTGTGTGGAGACTCGCACTCATAGCGTCTGCCAAACATACAGACACCGTTGTGCAAAAGGAATTCGATCGAGGATTTGGAGTGCGTAAGGATACGTACAAAGGCTGTGGGACGGTTGGTGGCTCTGGAAATAATACGGAAGGCCTTGGTTATATGGGGGAGGTCGTTGGCCTGTGTTATTTCCTCAGGGGTAATGCCACGGTCAACCCCGCGGATGACGCATGACAGGGTAAGGGGTTTGGGTTTGGGTCGGGTGTGGGTTGGACAGGACAGCTGGGATAAGGTAATGGATGGGGTGCCAAAGGTTTCTTTAATGGATTTCTCCACTTCATCGGTAGGGATAGGAGTTGAGGTTTCAATAAGGGCGGTGTGGTTGTGGTTGAATCGTAGATTCACTCACGGGAGTTGGAGAGAGTGGAGGATGGTGTACAGTTGCTTCTGGGAAGTAACTGCTTGAGGGATGTTGCGTAAGCAATAGCGAGATCTGGATTGGGTGACGGTTGAAGTGGAGGATGTGTATGAGGGGGATGAAGAGGCTTTGGATAAGGTAGAGGGTGAAGGTGAGTGTGGCGTCTTGGTCGTTGTCTTCGTCATCGTCGTGGTTGTCATCGCGGTTAATTGGGTAATTACGGTGTAATTATCGTAATTAGCTGTAATTACTTCGCGACTTGTCTGAACGAATGTTAGACAAGAAGTGAGTCATTCGGTAGCGCGTTTCTCGGCTTTATAGCGAATCCGCGGAAGGCGGAGATGGTCAGGGTTGGCGGAAGGTCCGGAGGGGACTCCCGCGTAGGCGAACTTTCGATGTCTTTGAAATTAACGTCGGAGGGGATATAAATTCATTGTTTGATAAAAATCTGTGAATATTAATAATTGTTTAAAGAGGGACAATTAGCAAATAATTAATAATAACAGGAAAATGTGGTAAAGGACGCTGGCTCTTTACAAAGTCAGGTGACCACTAATGTAATTTTTAACAGAAGCAATGCTCACTAGTGGGCAAATGAAAATCCTAGAGTTTATAAAGCGCGCAGATACCAACACCGTTTCGGTTTTATGACCTGAGAATTAATTAGGTTGAAAGTAGAAAAATGTAGAAACTCAACTATAATTTAAGTACCTATCTAAATTTAATAAATATTTTTTATAAGCTGACCTCTAATGACTGAGTGAAATATTAAAAATTAGAATGGAGAAACACTTATCTGTAGAGGGTTCTTCTTTCAGGAGTTATTCGACGAAATGGAAATTCCCAAAAATATTAGCCTGTTCTTAATTGAAATATTTGGGTAGTATTTAAGTAAAATTATTCTGAGACCTTTTTCACAGCTAATCCCCCATCTAATAGCACGCTTCTCGATAAAATATTGAACTTGGAGTCGGAACAAAAACTGCAATTCCTGGATGTACTTGTACACAGGAATGAGAACACTTTCACGACAAGTGTATACAGGAAACCTACCCACACGGGGAGGTACCTACACTACAACACCAATCACCACAAAAACGTGAAGTTAAGCGTGGCAAAATGCTTGTGCGGTAGAGCAATAACAATATGCTCAAAACAACAGGACCTTAACAAAGAAATATAAAATATCGCTAGAACACTCAAAGAAAATGGCTACCCCGATCTAACACCTAACCTCAACAGGGAAAGGGTAACCGAAAAAGAAGAAGCTAAATATACAGCGATAATACCATATATACAAGGTACCTCAGACAAAATACGAAAGATAGGCAGCAAATACAAGATACGCACTGCCTTCAAATCGACCAGAACGCTCAGAGGAATACCCACCAAAACCAAACCATACAATGAAGATCAGAATTCTAATAATTGTATATACAACCTACCATGCGAATGCGGCAGAGCATACATAGGAGAGAGCAGTAGACCACTCAAAGTGAGAACGCAGAAACATAAGAATAACGTCCGCAAGGGTGAAAAAGAAAGATGAAGAATCGCCGAACATGTCTTGAACGAAGACCACCGCGTCCAATGGGATAACATACAGATAGTGGCAAAAGACGAGAACACAACTCGTCGAAAACTCAAAGAAGGCACATACATCGCACTAGCGGAAAATCCAATAAGCCAAGCTAGTGTAGAAATGAAACCCATATGGATTCCAATAATGCGCAAAGAGCTTAAGCGCAATGCACTTCTAAAAAATATGTATTGGATTACTCAGTGGCTCAGCGGTAAAAGTGTCAGACCACTAAGTGAAATGTACCAACTTAGAATCTGAGAGTAGTCAAGTTCTTGGGAAAAAATTATATACAGGGTTCCCCATAATAGGCTACCCATTTTAATATTTGCATTAAAATTTAAAAACTTAAATTACAGCTAACTCTTTGGGATTTATGATAACTTATAAATATTTGGATAATGTAATTCTAACTTTTAAAAACCACGTCTTCTAAATGACTTCCACCAACTTCAACACATTTCTCAATATTAGATAAAAAGTGGTTCATTACACGGCGTAGCAAACCTTCGTCTATTCCTTCAACTCCTTCACGAATTTTGACTTTGAGTTCCTCGATTGAACCTGGACGACTCGCAAACACTTTGGCTTTTAAATATCCCCACAGGAAAGAATCGGGTGCCGTTAAGTCGGGGGACCTCGAAGGCCAAGGCAAATCTCCGAATCGAGAAATGAGTCGGCCATTAAACATTTCTCGCGGAACACTCATTGAGTTTCTGGCGGTATGAGCTGTTGCCCCATCTTGTTGGAATAGTAAGGCATTGTTTAGTAATCCTCGTCTATTTAATTCTGGAATGAGGAATGTCTCTAGCATGTTTACGTAGCGCTCGGGTGTTACTGTTACAGCGCGGTTATTTTCATCCTCAAAAAAATATGGACCAATAATACCAAAAGATCCTACTCCACACCACACAACAACTTTTGGATTATGGAGGTTCTGTGTAAAGATTTCACGAGTATTTTCATTTGACCAGTATCTAAAATTCTGTTTATTAACCATGCCGTTCTAATAAAAATTTGCTTCGTCGCTCATTAGGAGACTGTGAATTGCTCCTTGATGTAAATCCAAAAATTCTTGACAAAATGCTAACCTTGCTTCTTTATCTTGATTGCTAAGGTATTGTGCCATTTGGTATTTATAGGGATGAAATTTTAAATCCCTTTGAAGAATTCGATCTAAGCTTCCCTTTGATATTCCTAGGATAATGGTTTGTCGATTAGCAGACCTTTTAGGACTTCTCGTAAACGCAATTCTAACTCTTTCAATATTTTCTGGTGTACGAACTGTTCTTCGACGTCCAGGCTTCTTCAAATTTTGTACAGAACCATTTTCACGCCAATGACGAACCCATAACTTAACAGTTTTACGATTTGGCGCGTGACCCCTATTGTTGTAATTAAACTGACGCCGGAATACACGCCTAACTTCTTCTATCGAATTGCTTCTTATGTAAGTTTCTACACAAAACACACGTTGTTGGACTGAGTAATCCATGAAAGTTCAAACGGATGTTGAAATAATGTCTCAAAGCAAAAAAATTAAATAATTATTGATGAAAACTAACAAACTTCTCGTAGTAAACTGACGTTACACGAAATTATTAATTTACAAATTATTTGTGACAGGCGCCTACCTGTTTAATAATTAACTTAAATCCCAAAGACTACAGAAGATAAGCCCACAGAGAACAACTTATTTAGTTATCTCGTAGGGAATTTATTAATAAAATAAAATGGGTAGTCTATTATGGGGAACCCAGTATAACATATGAATTCGACTTAAGTGCGAAAACAGTCCTTCTCAGGACTAAGCCTGATGACGAAAGCAGAGTCCGCTTCCGAAACGTCGCGCTTCAAAAGCAAAAACTGTGGAAATAGGCCGATCAACTCCACTAATAGGAAACCACAGTTACAAAACACTTATAATACAGAAGAACTTGACCTTGTTCGATTGGAAAATTTCCAAAAACACAAATGCTCATGGCGGATTTCCCAGACGAAATTGCAATATTTTTAGCGTGTTTTCCAAAATTCCGGTCGCTTAAAATTCCATTGCCTCGTACGACACAACATGCGAGTATGAGGAAGACGGAAAAAAGCTAAAATATTGTTATAAGTTTATAAAATAACCAATAACCAATGAATTAGTTGTAATTAAATCGTTACACCTTTCAAAATCAGTTTTCAAAGTATCAGGACCGTATTTAAAAAAAATAGGTTGATGATGACTATAAAAATAGGATACGGTCGATTTAATGACTACATATACCGTGTTAAAGCCCGTAACAAGTTGCCATGAAGAAGTGTTTTTATTTTTGCACTAGAATTTATAACACTGGAAAAAAATTATATAGAAATTTCAAAAATTACATTTTTTTCAAATATCTCAAAAACAAAAAATCACACCATGGACTTTTTTGTCATTGTATTGGTCTGCTAATTACACAATTTTTTCCCATTTAACCGGAGTTGTATCTATTATCATTTCTGAGATTTCCATTGTGAGAATCCATATCTTGAACACAGTGTATTTTTGTCATTGTATAGCGGGTATACGGTTCTTAAATATTAACGGCAAATTGTATGTAGTAAATCAATGTAATGGTGTGATAATTTTAAATACATAATTGGTATGCTTGGGGGTCTAGGAAAAACACAAAAAAACCACCAACAGTTAAAAAATAAAATTAAGGCATACCATTTTATGCCTTTTTAATCGTAAGGTTCCAAACATTTAATCTGTCATTTTCTTCCTGTGTGTTTAAGTTATTAGGGTGTTCATATATTTCAATACCTTCTCGTTATAGACGAACGTAATAACAAGTTTGCCTTGATAAAATAATCTTATTATCATATTGAATGTTATGATCTAAATTAAGTCAGCTACGGCAGACATCTATGGTTATTCAATCTCTCATAATTATGTTCTTTACGCCTAGTATTAAAGCTACGTTTCTGCAAGAAAAAGAAAACTTATACTTGTAATAATATTTAATCTATTAATCTATGATTTTCATCGAAACGTTTAAATCTCTACAGATTAATAAAAAAATACACAATTAGGTACCCAAAAGATTAGTATCTTATTATAAGTGATGTTAATGAAAGTTTGCATTTTCATAATAATGTACGATTAGAAATCTAAAAGATATATATTTTAATTCTCAAATATTTGTTTTTAATTTTTATGTTTTCAAAGAAATGAAATTCTTTACTAAAATAGCGATTGGAATGCAGTACTTCTATAAATCTATTTTTTATCTGAAGTGAGAATATAATCACCAATGAAATTGTAATAAGAACAACCGCATAAAATTATGCAAATCTTAAATTGTGAAATAAATAACCGTAAACAAAACCAAATCACGAAGTTGCTTGAGAAAATGCGAGATACAAAAAATGCAGAATGAACTGAAAACGTGATATAATTTACATAATTTTGAGTTTATCAAAATTGTTTTACCACATTAAATTTCTTATACTTAAAGACAAATATTAGTATTGATAACAATAATTCATAACAATGACTATATAATGTTTGTTATGATTTACTTTTTATTTACACTGGAATATTCCCATTACATAGATTTTCATTTACTAATGAGTAAGTTATTTTATCGTTTTAGACAATGTAAATTGTTTACATTTATCGGTTTCGGAAAGTAAGGGGGTCCTTAACAAGCAGAAAAGTTCGCATGTTACGTAGATGACAACCGTATTGTATTTTAAAATGACAAATTAGTAGGTCAAAATGACATAAAAGTATTGTAAATTTTTTACCATGCAGTAAGTTATTACAACAGCTGTATAATATGTCATTTAAAAGCTTTTGCCAAAGTGGCCACCATCCAAATTACGAATTAATAAATAATACAAATTTTATTAAGTGAACTGGATAAATAAGGAACAAATTGAATACTACTTCCTATACCAATAATTAAGGATTAGTGTATTATTCAAGCAGTCAAAGAGATGAAAAGAAGCTTTCTGCTGTTCCATTCCCCTTTATAACTTCATTGTGAGTGGTGCTATTTTTTTCTCATATGTAAAGGATTCACAAGCATTCGTTTCCTTTATAAGTCTTGTGCAAGGCGTGGCGCTTGTTAAATTGTCAGAAGTTTCAATCGAGACTAATGGATTCACAATCAATCGTTTCAGTAATGAGTGTAGGATTTTCAATAACTGCTGAGTTAATATAGATTTGTTCCGCGATAAGCGATTTACATCGAACCTTTTTCTTTGCAACGCTAATTCTATGCTCAGCAGATTCTTCCACATAAGATTCTGCAACTGTACAATTTTTTCAACTGCCTAATTTTTTCAAACAATCAACATTTCCACCGCTATTTGCAAGAACAGCAACCCAATTACGTCTGAGAATGTCACTAGTATAAAGTCCCTAGTACGTTGAAATACGTTTGGAAACTAAAGATATCGTGTGAATTCCCACCTTCTGAATGCTACATTTGCCACTCTTGTAATTAACAAAAAAATGTTTAATATGTTGTGGTTTCAAATAGATCTACTTTTTCACAATATTCACATAATTAGTCGCATCAAATGAGATTCTAGAAAAATATGGAGATTTGTAATTTTTCAATGTATTATATCCGCTTCCATTTTGACCTCATTTATTGCCATCATTTTTGGTGGCTCCCAGCAAACCAATAATCAATACTACCTACAGGGAAAACGGTAAACGTTAATCACGCGCTTTCAACATTGACATTTAGCACAGGGCACATTCAATATCGATAATCATCCATCTGCCTAATCAACGTATTTTTTAAGTGCGTTATTTGCCAGAATTTGAGGCTTTCTCTGCAAGATTACAACATTTTGCCTCTTTATAAAAGCGATTAATTTTTCTATTCATTTTATACTAATGTTTTTATTAATCATAATGGTAGTTCGAAACATTGAATAGTAAACCGATAAAAACGAAGGACTGTGCCTTGTAGCCTGAAGATAAAAAAAAAACATTTAAAATAGAACTGATGATGAGTGTAGCCATTAGTGAACTTACTAGTTGCTGAAGCTAGAGCACACTAGCCTTCGAATTTCAACTTGACATCTTTGCTTATTATGGTGTCCATACCTAGGTATGCTAATAAATTTCTCGCGTGACTAGTTTAATTGTATTCCAATAGAAATTACATGAGTATTAAGGCAACAAAATAAACTTTAAATAAAATGATTAGCTATTGAAATGATTAAGGCTCCTACTTACACAAGACCATACTCCGAAATTATAAACGATAAAATATGCACATTGGGGTACCTAATGGTCTAGAAAGGTGCTTATATAGTACTACTTTAAACTACTTTGAACTACTTTAAAGATTTTAACATTTGCTTCTTTTCCAATGCTCATTTTTTAAAGGTATTCTGTTTTTATTTGACATTTGATTTTGTT